>CAIGRF010104790.1:12667-25471 GCA_903798235.1 Fraxinus ornus | reverse complement strand
TGTGATTTTGGGAAAGAAAAGGCTGGTCCATGCATTTTTCCCTTTTTTTTTCTTTTTTTTTTTTTTGAGGCTCCTGAAAATTTGTGGCCAAGGCCACTGCCTTAGTAGCATTGGGCCAGGGCCGGCCCTACAAGTACATGACATCAATTCATCTGAAATGAAGATGAGGCGGCCATACATGGAAGGTGTTTCATATAACACACCACAGCAGAAGTTCGAAACTCCATTCCTATCACGTGCTAGCAGAAGTTCAAAGATCTATCAACCAAAAAATAAGTCCAAACCACGCATTCTTATGATTACTGACGGACAGTTTGGCCATACCAGTGATATCGAGGATGAGGACGATGATTTTGTTGATCCACCTTCAAAAGATATAGGCCATCATTTTCTGTCCGTACTTTGATTGATCCTCCGACCAAGCCGCACATCATGCACATTCACTCACCACTTCGTACTTCAATGGATCCTTCGACCGAGCCACATACCACACACATTCACTCACCATTGGGTGAGGGTCCATCTGCTCATATGTCTCCACCTCCAGCAGCACATCTACATGGATCCGATGTATGTTGCTATCTTTAATTTTAAGTGTCGTTATGTTTATTGATTTATAATATTTGAATTTTTATTTGTGTTCATATTTTGAATTTCATGTGTGCATGTTAATTCTAGGTCAAATTACATATTTCTCTTTTTCATATGCATTTTAAGACGAGGTTGAAGGCACAAATGAATATCAACTGGTTACAAATGTTTCATACAAGTTCATATTTTAAACAATTGTTGTTGACGTACTTCCCATGTACATATGCATTTGTGACACGCCATTGTGAATTTGGCACTTGTTATTCAGACAGGTCACAAATATAGAAGCATTGGTCACATGCCATAGTGTTCAAGATCACAGACAAATGTGTGTATATGTCTTATATGATTCATATACCTCAATACCTTACATTATCCATATTATTGATGTATGTCAAATGTCATAAGTGTTGGAGAGTTTGCAAAATGAAATCAGTGAACTGCAAATGAAAAATAAGGAGCTCTTTGTGCAAATAAATGATGGCAGGCACATTTATCATAAATTACAGTAGATAAGAATCACAAGATGAATATAATTGTTCATATGCAAGGAGAAATCAGATCAGACTTGTTGGAGATGAAGACAAAAATGAACTTTCTTTCTGAATCTGTAACTGCAATGATTTCAAACTCTATGGATCAGATTCTGAACTTGTTCAAAGACAAAAGCTAGTGATAGAGCTATAAACATTTAGAAAGAAGTAAGTTTATTCTACTACCGAGGTTTGACATCTTCATTTGTAACTTTTTGACTTTTCATACATAAATGTTCCATTGTAGGGAAAAAATGTTGAAGAAACTGTTGACAAGAAAGGGAAAGGTAAGCTGTTATTCAACCAATTGACGTTCGACTTGCCGCCATTTGATTTGGGGATTGGTTCTACCCAACTTACTCCAAACGTTGGCAACATTGGGTCACAAGTGGTTCAATCAAAACAAGTTCAAGAACAAATTGATGTTGTAATTACCCATGTAGTGATGGACACATAATGTAAAATTAGGAGGTTTCTGATTTTATGCACATACATTATATTTTACCTCTCATAGGTCACATAATTAACTAATGTGTCATATTTCACTACATTACAGGTATCACCCACTTCTGCACCTACATCCGGTCTTCTGTTAAAACGTGTCTCTAGACCGGCAAGAATACTACAATCTCCTTTTGTTTCTGACAAAGGGAATCAAAGCAAGAGTTCTGAGAGTGTCGTAGTTTTTCGATACTACAATCAGCATGCAGATGATGTTGATGTTGCAGCATTTAATAGTTGGTTCCATAGAGGTTACAAACCAATAAACAAGTAAGTATGACATTATTTTGTGAACTACAACATAAACTCATTGCAAATAAATATAACTAATTTATTATTTGATTCTTTTTACGGAAAAAATTGAAAGATGCTGATGATATTATTAAGCCCCCGTTTTACATTGGCACAATTGATGTAGGCAACAAAACATGATGGCATGAAATCGTTTCCCCAAAAGCGTCGTTGACCAACTTGGTATCTGAAGATGACATATCATTCTATATATGTATCATAGCCTCCATTAGTCATAAGGCATATACATTATGTCACATACCATGTATGCAAGTCACAGATATTATGGTCAGGTCACATTAATTACATTCATGTCACAAAACACATCGAATGGTCAGAAATCATATACTATATGTCACAAACCATATACACTAGTCACACGAATTATGGTCAGGTCACATTAATTACATTCAGGTCATAGAACACATGAACATGTCATCGATCATATACAAACATCATTGTTCTTATAGATCCTGACGACTAATCAGTACATATTATTTTCTATGATGATAGCAAATGGATGCATGCTTCTACTACATTCGTCAACTAGCACGTTATGACGAGAATGTCAAGTTAAAGGCTACCACAACAGACTCATACTTTTAGGCCATGATCAAGAACATATATCCTAAATTCTTAAAGGATCCAAATGTTCTACTCACAGATACGAGGCTGATGAATGATATCATTGGAGTCAAAATACCGTTGAGCAGTCCATGGATTGAAGTGGACCAAGTCATAATGCCCATTTTGAGCATTGATTATATTCAATTCAGTTAGGAGAACTTTCACGGATGCAAATGTGAAACAGGAAATCGAACCATATTTGAAAATCATCCCTCATTTGATGAATGCAATTGGAATATAGAATATAAATTCAGATGATTATTCTGTGGAGTTGAGGCTTGCGCTAGGTTTTGAGGGGCCACAGTAGTAAAATGGGTATGCTTGTGATAATTATTTTAACATGTTACTTGACTAAAGAAATATCTATTTTGTGACCACCATTTCGACGTAAAACTGATAAACTGACTTTCTTATTTTTCAGTTATGATTGCGGCATATTTGTGATCAAATATGTTGAATACATTCTTCATAATGAATTTGAATCCATGCCAAAGGATTTTGATGATGCCAGAGCACGACTGGATATAGCTACGCTGCTTTATAAGCACCGTGAAATGAAGAAGTCCACCAAGGCATTGAAGGGAAAGGTTGGGGGTGTAGTTAGAGAATGAATGTTGAATTTGTGATTGAGCATTGATGTAACTATGTAGTACATGGGAACATGTAAATATCATTTTGTAACAATGATTACATTTGAAGTTTATGAATGTTCATGATGTTATGAAATCTTATTTCACTAGTTATGTCTATTACATTTCGTCATTTTAGAGTTGATTACACAAAATAAATTTAAACAGGTTACGGATCAATATTATAAATATTTACTGTCAACAGGTCACGGATCACTATTATAAGTTTTTAAATGTCACAGTTTAGTACTGTGTGCAGGTTACAGATTATTTCATTGATGTAACATAATGTTTACAAGTCACATGTTATTGGCAATAGTTCACAAACATGTCTAAGTCACAATTACATGAATATGATAAATGTTTATTGTCAACAGGTCACAGATCACTACTATAAGTGTTTAAATGTCACAGTTTAGTAATGTGTGCAGGTTACAGATTATTTCTTTGATGTAACATACTGTTTAGAAGTCACATATTACTGGCAATAGGTCACAAACATGTCTAAGTCACAATTACATGAATATCATGTCACAAAATCATACTTAAACCTACAAAACTCACATAAGTTCTCCAATGTCAAGTCTTATTCAATCTGAATGAACATTTTTTGAATGGATAATGTAAATTTACATAATATGCCTAACATTATCCACAACTATAACTACGATCTTGAATGCTATAACTACTATTAATGTGTAGGATAAGTTGACATCTTATTGGTCACATGTAACTATAATTTTTTTTTTTTACTTAATGGAACCAAGTTGCTGCACGATCTACGGTTGTGACCATTTTGACCACAACGTCCACGTTTGACAGTTACTTTCCCTTCACATGATGATCTCTTACTCTTTTGTGTGGGTCTTCCTGAACTTCTTTTCTAGTTGGTTGCTAAAACAATTATATCTTTCAATTCATCAGGCACTTTCCAGTCACCTAGATTTCCAATTGAAAATATAATGTCATGGTACGCATTAATATATGCCTCTCTTAAGAAATAATATGAACAATAATCATATGGGTTCATCTTTATCATTACAATGACAACCAATGCGTGTGGACATGGTAACTGGTCCACCTGAAATATCTTATATGTACATGTATGTTTTTCTATATCAACAATGAAAGTTGAGCATTCACCACTTACGAAAAATGTGGTGTGATTTGCAAAAGACACCTGCAAATAATGACTATTGATTTACTTATATTAATCGGGTCACAAATATGAGATTTAGGTCACATAAATCAATCTTACCCTCAGATACCTCAAATCAGTGCTCATTTCTCGAAAGATTATTTCATATTTGCTCGATAACTTTGTAAAAGTGTCATGCGCTGTGTCCCTATATTTGTAACCAAGATTTTGTAGTTTGTCACAATGACTCTAATAAAGCTACAATGGGGTAGTTCTTGGTTGCCTTTGTGACTGTATTCACCGACTCTACTATATTTGATGTCATTATTGAGTATCTGTTAGTAGGCATGTGGAATCGTGACCACTTTTCAGGTCATACTTCGACCTACAAGAACGAACACATTTCGAATAATGTTACATCTGACATTTGTGACCTCTATTAGAATTTAAATTTTGCTTGAAATTAACATATTACCAGGTAATCCATGATCTTATGATTCATTGAAGAGAGCTATTGCATATTATATTCGAATTCAGCCAGTGTATATGCGCGGACCGCTGAATTGAAAGCTTGCGCTATATTATGACCCGATTTTCCATAATGTGATTTGAGGTTTTGCAGTAGATGATATGAACAAATTTCATAACAGGTCCCGGATACACCTTTTCAACTGCATTCTTGATATTGTTGTGATGATCTGATACAAAACACAAGCCATCCCTATTTCCATACGCCTTCTTCAAGTTTTCAAAAAATCACAATCAAGACCTATAGTTCTCGTTATCTCCAATTCCAAATGCAAGTATGAATATGTTGTTATTAGCGTCTTGTGTACATGTCGTGAAAAGTGTACCACCATAATGTCCATTCAAATACGTTCCATCAACTACAATCACGGCCTACAGTGTTCCAGGCCTATAATTGATGCACCTAGGGCCATGAAGCAGTATTTGAATCTATTGTGACCATCAAGCTCCAATTCTGTGACCATACCCGGATTTGTTTGAGGAAACATATAAAATAAACTTAGTATTTTCATGAAAGAATTTGTAGGATCCCCCCTAAGCATCTTCAATGTTTTCTCCCGATATCTCCAAGCCTTTACATAATTCAAAGAAACTTCATACGTGTGTAACATGTCGTTATATATATCGTTTTGGAGTGTATATGGTTCATAAGGAGGTGTACTTGTATTTGATGCAAGATGACCCAACTGTGGTTGAAACCTGCCCGTGAGATCCCAATACTATATTCGAAGCACATGTATGATCATATGTAATCGTCCTAATCTTAAACATCTCCGTTTTCCTCAATTTTGAAGATTTGCATATCCAATTGCACTCTTCTTCTGAACACCTGACAATATATTCTTTCTTGTCCGAACGAACAACCATGAATTCAAACATATATTTTATCACAAACAAAGACAAGCTTAATTTTAGAATTTCCTTATCACGGAAAATTATTCCGTTTTCTATTTGCATACCATTAGGAACACAGACAACCGTGACTTCATCTCTGACATTGTGACGTGGAAGTTTATCTGTTGCATTACATATGGTTGACGACATATCCATTAATGAAAATATAACACCGCTGGAGTGTACATCAGCTGGAACCATCCATGGCTTCTCTCCACTTTCCAAAGTTGTGACCTCAATGTTTATCCGATATTTGGAAGGTCATAATCCTTGCACTTCAGCATCAGGTAGGAGAACACATTGTTATCACTATTTATTCTGATTGCAGGCAACTCAATGTTCAATGTATATGTCATTGTGACTACAACCTTCGTTTGATCCAACCTGAACCAGTCATAACGATATTTACTAGGTTTCTAAAACCACAATTCCGATCAACCAACACCAGTGATACATGTAATCCACAAATCAAGCAAACGTGCACCGAGCCCATTTCTGCAACTTTTCACAGAAAAATGTAAGTTACAAAAATACTTTACAGTTCATGATTAAAGCAGGTCACAGATGTGCATTATAGGCCCAATAATGCAGTACTACCTTCAAAAACCATCACAGCATGAAATTAGACAGGTCACTGTGTCTGATTGTAAGTCACATAAATAAGACCACTGGTCACAATCATTTTGTAAATAATCTTCAATATAATGGTTCAGCTACAATTCACATTTTCAGATAAATTGAATCATGTCACAAAAAACAATTGTTCACATTATGTGATCGTGACCAATTACACGACTTATTGTCACAATTATAAATACCATTCACAACGAATCAAAGTCACAGACATTAATTTTCGAAAAGAAAGCATAACTTACAAATTCGATTTTGAAAATCAGCTACATTCACTACCGATACGTTATTGTCTGTATGAGAAATTGTGAGTTGCCCGATTTTAATGTGTAATCATCCACCAATTGCGACACGACGCCGATCGGAACCCAAATTGAATGATCTGGCTACAAACTCAATATAGCAGAACATAAATTTTGCTGGCTTGATTTCATGTATTTATGGAATCTCAAATTTTGATTAGAATTAACGGAATATTTTATATATATAAACACGTATATATAAAAGATTTTCTGAGATTTGAAATTTGAAACTTAGTGGAGATTAAAATATGATTAAAATTGAAAAATTAGCCTTGACTTTTATTAGACGAGTAAAATTCAATAACAACTATATTTTCAATTTTAATTGAATTTTAATCGGTATCAAATGGATGTTAAAAGTGAAATGAAGTAACCTAAATGAGTTTTGAATTTTTCCCTAAAAAAAAATTGTATAAGAAAGGCCTGCTTTTATTTCTTCACCGCACCGCCGCACGCACACTGTAACTGAAGGCTTTTAATTAAATTCCTATTGAATTTTCCTAAAATAAAAAAGCAAAGATAATAGAAAACTGTCCGTCGTCTCTCCGCCAGAAAATGAACACGTTTAAACTTCCGCCGGCACTCCACCTCCGCTTCCCTCCACCACATTTCACTCCACCGCCGTTCTTCCGCCGCCACCAGCACCATCTTCTTCTCCTTCGAACTCCACTCTTTTCCACTCATTCTTCCGCCTCTTCAACCACCGCACAACAACTGAATTTCACCAACCAAGAATATGAAGAATTAGAGGACGACCCATACGACGTCGCTTCCCTCCCAAACCCTCACTACGACTTCACTCCCCTCCTCACCTTCCTCTCATCCTCCCAGTATATACCTAAATCTGAGCCCGACCCACCAACCCGACTCGACCCGGCGGAGCTTCAACTCGCAGAGTCATACCGAGCGGTTCCGGCCCCTCTGTGGCATTCCCTCATAAAATCCCTTTCCTCATCCTCTTCTACAATATCTGCCGCATACTCTTTAGTCACCTGGCTTCAAAAACACAATCTTTGCTTTTCATATGAACTTCTGTACTCCATTCTCATCCACGCGCTCGGACGCTCCGAGAAGCTCTACGAAGCTTTTCTTTTGTCACAGTGTCAGACACTAACCCCATTGACATATAACGCACTGATTGGGGCTTGCGCGCGTAATGGTGATCTCGAAAAGGCCTTAAATTTGATGCAAAAAATGAGGGGTGACGGTTACCAATCTGATTTTGTGAACTATAGTTTGATTATTCAGTCACTTATAAGGAATAATTCTGTAGATACAGGGATATTGGAAAAGTTGTATAATCAAATGGAGGCTGATATGATTGAGTTAGATGGGCAGTTATTAAACGATATAATTGTGGGGTTTGCTAAGGCTGGGGATATAAACCGTGCATTATACTTTTTGGGAGCGATTCAAGGGAAAGGGCTGAGTCCAAAGACAAGTACACTTGTGACAGTGGTGAATGAGTTAGGGAATATGGGGAGGACTGAGGAGGCTGAGGCAGTTTTTGAAGAATTGAAGGAGGGCGGTTTAAAACCCAGAACAAGAGCTTATAATGCGCTTTTGAGAGGGTATGTGAAGGTTGGTGCTTTGAAGGATGCAGAATATGTTGTGTCAGAGATGGAGGAGACAGGGGTTTTGCCCGATGAGCAAACATATAGTTTGCTTATTGATGCATATGCAAATGCCGGGAGGTGGGAGAGTGCAAGGATTGTGTTGAAGGAGATGGAGTTGAATGATGTGAAGCCAAATTCTTATGTTTTTAGCAGGATTTTAGCAAGTTATAGGGATAGGGGAGAGTGGCAGAGATCATTTCAAGTTCTCAAGGAGATGAAGAATTGCAGGGTAAATCCTGATAGGCAGTTTTACAATGTGATGATTGATACATTTGGGAAGTATAATTGTATTGATCATATGATGGCTACATTTGAGAGGATGAAGGTGGAAGGGATTGAACCAGATACTGTGACGTGGAATACACTTATAGATTGCCATTGCAAACAAGGGCAACGTAATCGGGCGGAGGAATTGTTTGGGGAAATGCAGGAAAGTGGTTGTTTGCCTTGCACCACGACATACAATATAATGATAAATTCTTTTGGAGAGCAAGAGAGGTGGAATGATGTGAAGGAATTGTTGGGAAAGATGCGGAGTCAGGGACTATTACCCAATGTTGTCACTTACACAACACTCATTAATATATATGGAAAGTCGGGGAGATTTAATGATGCAATTGAGTGCCTGGAGGTGATGAAGTCTGCCGGGTTGAATCCATCCTCCACCATGTATAATGCACTAATCAATGCCTATGCACAGAGGGTATGTGCTCTGTACTTCAGTTAATTCTTGCTCAGCGTCTTTGTGAAAATGATGATTAGAGGATGTTTGGCTAAGCTGAAAAGTTACTTAAAAGGATGTACTTCTTGAAAAGTTACTTCTTAAGTAACTTGCAGATTAGCCAAACATGCGGTTACTTAGTATTTTTGTTCTTTCAATATCAACCTTGTGTGTTTAACTGCTCATTACTTCGTTATATGCTGAACTACCAACATTAACAATGTTATTACATGGCTTATTATATAGTGATATGGATTTGATGTTGACTATGCATCTGATATTAGCCTGATATGATTGTTGACAGGGATTATCAGAGCAAGCGGTAAATGCATTTAGAGTCATGAGAGGAGATGGTCTTAAACCTAGCTTATTAGCTCTCAATTCATTGATCAATGCATTCGGCGAGGACAGGAGGGATGCTGAAGCCTTTTCTGTGTTGGAGTACATGAAAGAAAATGTGAGTGAATGTGTTAAGTTTATTTCTTTAAATTTGAATATTTAAACGCTTTTCTTACAGTCCAGTCGGAAGCTAATGTTATCCTGTGACTGCAGGACCTGAAGCCAGATGTTGTTACATACACCACACTCATGAAAGCATTAATTCGCGTTGAGAAGTTTGAGAAGGTACATTTAATTTCAAGCACTCTCTATATCATGGGTATATTTATTTTTTATGTTCTAAAAGACATCAACTTTAAGCTCCACGGTACTATTTTTTGTTAACAGCCCCTTTTAATCTTATGCTTTCTCGTTAATCTTCTTTAGCTCATTTCAGGTTCTGCGATCCATTCAGTAGTTCTTCTTTTTAAGTTTCATAGTTTCTAAAAGATAAATCAAGGCATGAGTAATGGGCACAGATTCTGAGAATGAAATAAGACAGCTCAAAGAACATCGGTCCGAGATTCACCACAAACCACTACAAGCATTTTGGCTAAATTACATTATGATTCAAGCTGGTCAAAAATACTTTTTATTGACACATACCGTAGGTTCCACAACTTACTACCAATTTATTATCCGCAAATTATGTGGGACCCGCAACTTATAAGCACTACTAAACAAGTACTATGAACAGTATCTCTCAAGGCAAAACACTTATCAAACATGCCAAGATATGTAACCATTACTTTTTAAATCTTGCCTTTTCCCTTATCCAGGATGTCGTGCATAGTTATGTTAGGCATCGACATCGACATTGTACGTGCCCATAAAAGATACTGTAGAAGACTCTTTAGCCTTTGTTTGATTTTTATTTTTATTTATGTTTTTGCTATAAAGTTCATTTTCAAAATTAAATAATAATTTTAGCCACACATTTTATAGTACACACTTATCCCTAGCAAAAAAAAAAGAAAAAGAAAAAATCAAAGCTTAATATTTGATAATCTCAGTAGATGGAAATAGTATTAATTAGTAGAGCTATAAGTTAAACTTTCCAAATACTTTAATGCGCCAAGAAATTTTCTTTATGACTTTCAAGTTTTATACCCTTCTTTCAATTCAAGTTCGACATTTATACTTTCACTTGTATCATTCTCGTAAGAAACGAGGAGACCATATTCTTGCCTTCAAAGTATAATATTGACTGAGAATCTGTCTTTCCTATCACAGATGCTATATATTAGTTCTTAAGAAAAAAATACATGCTAAACGAACTTGGAAAAACTTCTAAAATCCTTTTGAACTCTATTGAGTCAGAGGTTCTCATGATTTTTTCTATGTTTTAGAAGAACTTGATGCAAATAAATAACAAAATTTTGATTTTCGAGTATTTTACCATAACATACAATGCACGTGCAAGTCCATTTAGGACTTATTTGGCAATCATCATCTCTGTCATTTGTTTATCGTCAGCCTTATCTCTAAGTCCAAGTTAGTTTTGGATTAATTAGCTTTTCGCCCTCCTGGAATTTCCAACCCACATACAATAATTAGGTACTTCAAGTCTTGTGAAGTTTTAATTGGAGTTATCCACTTGGAATGCTCAATTACTTGTCAACTGCTGTATTATCCATATGATAGTATATATTTTGCATAATTCATTACATGACTTTATGTATTGATTAGATTTTAAACATCAAACCATATTTACCCCATTGTAATAAAAAACACTAAAAAAAAAACTTTTCTCGAAATTGTAGTTAGTAGGTGATATATTTATTAATTTGAGACATGAACTTTTATAGGTCACTAAGTTTATCTACTTACCAATATTAAATACTAGAGCGTGACTTTACATGTGTGCCGTGTCTTCAACTTATCATCTACACAATCCCATAATTCTAGTTGGCATCATGGTATAAGACAAGACTTCCTGGAAAAAGTTGGAAATTATGTAGTATTTAGCTAATTTATTATTTGTTCCATACTTCCGTCTAACGCATCCATCCTGCACATTCTAGGTTCCTGGTGTTTATGAAAAAATGCTTCTTTCTGGATGCACCCCTGATAGAAAGGCCAGAGCAATGTTAAGATCTGCTCTCAGATACATGAAGTCAACACTGCAATCGTAGTTGATTCGTGTTTAGTCGTCTGGCCAAATCAAACTGCAGGATTAATGGCATATTGGCATATATCACTTGAATCCTAGACATGAGGTTAGTTATTTGATCCTTGATAAACTATAACAGACGGGACTGGACTATCTTATTCTTTCCTATTAAACATTCCATAATGGGTTTTCAGCTTCTGAAGCAATAATAAATGATATACGATTTTTTATTGAACGTGAAAAGGATTGCATTCTATTTTCATTCTGAAGTAAATAAAATCATTTTGGAGAATAACTGCTGCTTTTTTTACGTTCATATTTAAATTCATTTGATTTTTATGCAGGCTGGTTCGTGATTTGTCATTTATATTCTACTTCAACTGTGATAAAAAAAAAAAAAAAAAAAAAAAAAAAAAAATCCAAGACATTTGATTTTAGAAGTTCGGGAATGAAGCCAAAATGACTACATATTCACCAAAAGAAAAGGTTCAGTCTGCCTGTATATCAGTATATGTACAAATATCTGAATTTTAATATAATTTTCACTATATTTTCTGAAATATATCAAGATCTTGTTGATATATGTTAATTTTGTCGTACTCGTGACATTCTCTGTAGCAGGATGTTTAATACAATTGAATATAAGGGGCAAATTTTGACAGTTCTAACTTTTTTCAGTCGCCATTCTTTTGCAGTTATTATTTTTTTTAAAAAACTGGTATTGACATTTGGGAATCACGGATTTTGGCAGTGTTTTACAGGAATTGTTGTGCATGTCAGCAAATTGCCATTTTTTTTTTATGAAACTGCTGCATTTTGCTTACATTTTAAACGTGAAGATATCGAAGGGACAAAGAATCAGATGTAAGAAATCTTGAAAAGGAGAAGAATCTATGAGAATGGCGCGCACACACATTCAATTCCCTATCCTGTGTATACAGATTATACTGTCATCCAAACCCAATAAACTAATGGCCCAAGAGGTGGGCCTGGGCAAGGTCTACAGGCCCACTCTCTGGTTGGATCCTGGGCTTGTTCTCCTAGCCCAAGAAGGAAGAAATGACGTGTACATCTATATCTTCTTTATTAATACTCGTGACTCGTGAGGTTTATAAAAAAATCTAGTCCTCCGAAATTCTAATGCTAGAAATGAAAATAATCAAACAACAAAATCAATAATTTTCGTTGTCATTAACTGCACCACATTTCCTTCTATTTACGTAGTGATTTATGCGGGGATTAGGACGGTGAAAAGTGGATTATCCTCCTTTACCTTAAAAGAGTGGATGATAATTTACTGTTCATTTGAATC
>CAIGRF010104783.1:4409-17337 GCA_903798235.1 Fraxinus ornus | reverse complement strand
ACATAGAGCCTGTTTGGTAACAATTAAAATTGAAAATATGGCCGTTATTGGGTCCCACCCGTCTAACAAAAGTCAACAATAACGGCTAGTTTTTCAATTTTAATCCGATTTTAATCTCTACCAAACAAGCTCATAGTCAATTTGTTTGATTTATGTTTCAACCACCCCATAGACAAATTTTAGTTCACTCTTCACGTCTCTATATACGCACGTTATCATAGGATAAAAACAATAAAGAAGTCGGTGTTTGAATTGAAGGTGCATGGGTGCCTAATTTTTTAGGTTTGTGGGTCCCACATAAATGGTCTAAATTCGGATTATTATATAACTGACATGACGTATCGTCAATTTCGTCATCATCTCCAGAATAATGGCAATAAATTGTGTGAAGAAAAAGTCATTGCAAAAGCAAACTGTTCAATTATTTTACTATGGTCCAAGGAGGTCCGTACGACGTTAAAAAATGTCCGAACTCACAGCTCGAAATTGTTGTGGGACCCACGAATCTCTCTGAATTTCAACTGCTCGATAACTCAATGCAAAAGTGACACGGATCTTGATTTAGACCGTTCAAGCATTTTCGTACGTGCACTACTTAGATAAAGTATATTAACATCACGTTTGGCAACCATTAAAATAATTTTTTAAAAAATAATAAAAAGTTTTGTAATGAATAATGTTATCTAGTACCACTAATTATATCCCTATTTGTCATCCATTTTCTCAAACAGTATTTACTACAGTAAATAATTTTCACTATATATTCACTCAATAAAATATTCTACACACAAAGCAATAAAATTACTTTACTTTTCAACCACACATTCTCCAAAAAATACTATTCAAAACTCTGTTTCTTCTCCCAAAATGAGAGACAAACAACCCATATATAACATCAATTTAGTTGATGCTAAGTGATAAGATCAATGAAAGGTAAAATTAAGTAATTCATTTAATTATAGATTTTATTTAATGCCACTTGATTTTTAACACCATTAGTGTTAAATAGGACCCTCTTTTGAAATAGTAATTTTTTGGAGAATGTATGATTAAAAAGTAGAAAAAAATTAAATTTACGCGTAGAATATTTTATTATCAGAATTCATGGTTGAAAATTAATATGACAAAAAAAAAAAGAATTTTATTTTACGGGTTGTCAAATAGTGTCTTAAAAAGTTAAATTTTACCAAACATGCACTAGATAGACCCACCATTTCGTTCTAAATATTAGGGGTTTTTCAAATTTAATTTTGCACAAATCCTCTTCAACATTTTTTTAACTTTTATAAAGGGAAAAAGTCAAATATATAATTCCTGTTTGATTTAGTTAAAAATTGAAGAAATGTCTAGTTGAAAAGTCGTGAATCTTATAAAATATGCTGTTAAAGATGAATTCAAGATAAAAAAAAATGAAGTTTTGAAGACGAGAGACAAACGAGAGTCTAATCAAAGTAATAGATTCCATGATCACGGCAAATCGATTGCTCGTCATGGTTGGCCTACTTGGCATCGCATTTGACTACGTATGCACAACCGATTGCTTCGTTATCTTATACGAACATGATTATATCATATTTTAGGACGTCTTTATATTATTTTAAGAATTTCAAAGGCGACAATAATTAAAAAAGGGGTACGTGAGAGCAGCCCACGTGAGGTTAATTAGCATTAATTGAAGTGGGTGCCAATAACAATTCATGGTCTGTATTCAGATTGGACAGGTCCGAACCGAAGCACGTGGCGGAATTACATAAGTGGGTCCATATTAGTCAAATCTAACGTCCAATCATGTTGACTCAAGACTGGCGGATTCTCGGACCACTGCTATTTTGTAGTCATTTTTATGCTATGAGAGGATTATTCTGAGCCTGTTCAATCCGAATTAAAATTCGATTTTAATTTAGGTCAAAGTCAAACAATTAGAGCTTGTTTGGTTGAAATTAAAATCGAATTAAAATTAAAAAATTAGCCGTTATTGTTGACTTTTATTAGACGGGTGTGACCCAATAACGACTATATTTTCAATTTTAATCGGATTTTAATGATTACCAAACATGCTCTTAATATAAATCACATTTTTCATGAGTCCCACAATTTCTCAACCACACATTTCAAAAATTTCTATCACAATCTACTAAAAATTCAATTTTAATCTACTCCAAACACCCTCTCAAGCACATATACTAACAATATCGAACCTTACTTTTTCTCGTCCTCGGATTTCATCGAAAATGTGTGTTCTTGGTTCAATGAAATATGTAACTATAATCGTCGACTTTGATATAATTTTTTTTAACAAATTTTTAAATTACTCCAAACAAGCTATGGTCATAATTGGCGTGGTTGAGAGTATACTTCATATTGATTTTGTTATATAGTACGAAGGAAAAGATTAGTCTTCAACTAGTGTAATCTCGTATATTTGTTTTAGTGCACTCATCTAATAGTCAATGATTCAAATTTCACTACAGAATTTTTGACCGTTAAAAAGTTACACGACATAATTTGTGCATTTCTCGATATTCGTAGCAATAAAATTTGTTATAGGAAAGCGTTCTTAGCAGATTTTTTTCCCCCTTTTTCTCACTTGGAAAAATGAGTAAAAATCTACTGTTTTTTTACTCCAATGTTTTAACTCAGGTGAAATAAACTTACCCTATTTGAGGTCATGTTTGTTTTAGGTTGAGTTTGCTTAAATTTGCATGTTTACTTATTTATGAGTCGTGCTAACTTGCCAAACAGATGGTTAGGCACTCAAAAACCTTTCAATTCTCTTGCTTTGATTCATCAATTACTTTCCAATTTGACACAGTTGGACTGTAACTCGAGTGTAGGAATGCTCACCAAAACATTGAACAACGGAAACACAGTACAGCAATTGGACAACCTTTGTGTTTTAGGTGTAAACCTAGTAACTTAGTACAGACAAAAAACTGTTTCCCAAACATAAAACGTCTAAAATTCACAGTTTCAGAACCAAGCTACCTTTTTGTATCAGTTTATCAATATTAGAGAAAGTTCACACCCGTTAAATTAAATCTCTTTTCTATTTTCAATCGCACAATTTTTCATAAAATAATAATACACGTAAATCGAGATTTTTTCTTTCTTTTTCAATCATTCATTCTAAAAAAAATATATTATTCCACCCATTAAAATTTGGAACAATGCTGAGAGCCAAACAGGGATTAATAAATTAACCTCTAGACGCATGTAATGTACATTACTCAACATGACTGAATAATGAATTATATTTCTTTTTCATTCTTATTCAATCTTATATAATATTATGTATCAACGAACGATACTAAAAACATATTAGTAACATTAAGTATTCCAACTAAATGTCGTAAAGTAACACATAGTAGGTGGGGTTAACTTCAATCCATTTTTCCTGTTAACTATGTGAAAAAAATTTGGATAAATTAATAAGAGGGGCTGCACCAGATTGATTCTTTGAATCTGAACTGCCATTCTATTTTGCTTAGCAAGCAGTTCTTCAAACTCGTATATTTGTAGTAAAACAATCTTTAAATGAGTCTCAGGGTACTAAGTTAAGGGTAATTTGTGAGTTATAATTAAGTACAATGGATATTGTGTTCTTATGAGCCACTCTTAATGCCGAGTTAACTTGTAACGGTTGTACATAGAAAAGTGATGAAGTGCATAAGGAGTTAGAGTTTATAATGAGGTGGGAACGCAAAAGGAAAAAAATGATTTCATGATAACTTCGAGTTTGTCCATTTTTGACGAATTGTTAGTCTAATTCAATTGGAAACGGGCCAATCATCACAACTCATCTCCTTCGGCCATGACTTACGTCGAATTTTGGACAGATTCCATCGTTTAGGCCATCGATTAAGCGTTTTTGTCATTTATGATAATTTTTATTTTGGTAATATTTCATTCAATAAAACTTGGATTCGTATTCCATTTGTTGGAGGACGATCATGAATTTTAGGAGTTTCTATTTAAATTGTTATCTCGAATTTTTTCATTTATGGAGATTTTTTATTATTATTTATTTCCCGAATTTTGTTAAGATTTTACTATTTAAGGCATTGTAAGCCCTTTGAGGTAGCAGATTATTGAATTGAATAAAAAATTTCGTGAGTTTTCTCTCATCTTTGTGATATTCATCTTTCATATAATATTTCACTACGTCAAAAAGCCACCCTTACCAAGATAATTGTTACTATGGAAAGGACGACACGAGGAAAGTTACTTTAAGCAAAAGAAAAAGAAAAAGAAAAAGAAGCACTATCTACTGTAATAGCATTGTAATAGCCCATAGGAGAAGAATAGGCACGGTTGACAAGATTGGAACTCGTGAAATATGTTAAACGCAAAGGCATGCTACCAAGTTACGCCACATCGTGATACAGTGTTATTAGTTGAGTGAAGTCACCTATCGCAAAATATGAACTGTTATGAACATCGCTTTTGAACCATCTCGAGAATTTTGAAATTGTCGTTTCCGTAGAAAAACCTTTTGCGTTTATGTTGCAAACATCTTTTCATCTTTTTACTTTCCTTTCCACTTAACTTGCATTTTCATTCATCAAGGAAGACAAATTGCATTATAAAAGAGTCCTAAGGTACAAATAAAAGAGCGAACAAGAAAAAAAAGCGCTCAAAGACGCAAGAAAAAGAAGTAAAAATCTTATTTATTATATTGTTTAGTTCTACCTCCAATGTGTGCAAGACAATTGGATCCAATTTTCATTTAGGTTTTGAAAAATATGTGCAAGAGAGATTATTAGAATAGTTGTAATTTCTAAGGGAAATTTGAATATCATCAAAGGTGCAGTCATTACGAAGAAATTAGGGTTCCTTACTCATCTCGAGTTTAATTTCATTATTTTATTACTAATTTTGATTTCAAATTCCTAATATGGTATTTGAATCAAACATCATTTCTAATTTAAAATTTCTACAAGGACATGCCTTTTTTTCCTTTTCATAGTTGTGTTATATTTCAACTCTAAACATTAAAACAAGCAATAAAAGCTATACTAGGTACATTGCACCCCATCTATTTTTTTCATGTTCCATAAATTGCCACACTTAAAAAATAATTAGGTCAACTTATGATTTTGTTTTAGGTGCAGAATGTGAATACGTAGGTGAAAATGAGTATGAAAAAAATTAATTTTTAAATAATGGTTGTCAAACGGAAGCTAAGTAAGTGAACTTCAATCTAACTAATGAAGTAAACGATGTGGAAGGAAAATCACAGATAACACTTGACAGAAATTCTTTAGAAGATGAAGAAAAAATAAGCAAATAGGGTGTTGCCACCACGACAGCACCTTGTATGGATTCTGTCAACCGCTTAATTCTATTGCCATTTGTTTTTTTCTAGGAGAATAATGACTAGTACTATGATAATGTAGATTTAAAGCCTATGGTTCTACCTACACTAATAAAGAGAGAGAGAAATAACATGAGTTGGTCAATTCATGCCCTTTGTGGTTTTGCTTTTACACACTCTTTGACTTCAATGGTTTTGATTTTTGTATAAACTGGCCCAATTTCAATATTTCTCGATGACTGAAAACTCATACGGAAAACTTTCATGATATTAACGTTTGTATAAGCGATCCTCAAGTGAAAATAATTCGATGGTGTTCGCACAAAGTGGAACTCGATCTTCAACTTATGCATTGGCTGTTTAATAAGAATAGTCACCAAACCTACCTCAAAATGGCAACCCCAAGCGAAGAAGAACATTTTAATTGTCAAGTATGCGAATCGTTCTATATTTCTTAATTTCTGATGGAAAATTAGGTATGTGATCGTGCTCAGATTGATTCACCATTGGCAGCAGATAGTACTAATAGCATCTGACTAGTGTAATAATCTCATTTTCAAATAAAATGTAATCAAGAATCTTACTTAACAATCAACTTTATTTTACACGAATAACATATTCTATACATACATACTCACATGCACGCGCTAATTTATTCCTTATCAGCTGCAATGGATCGATATATAACAAACGAATGTGTATCACAGTATCAGCATAAAAAATAAATTCGACGTGCACAATGTATATATATTTAGGTTATAGAGTTCACAACATTCAGTAGTAAGGAAGCTCCTTTATTACAAACAATTAACTACTGGTATAATATGTAATAGTATTAAGATCATAGCATTCACAAAAATTTATGTAAATTTTAAACAATCAAGTTTAGGTGCATAATTATGTCAGATGATTGACATAAAATTACACTGTTAAGGCTATCAAGTTAGCCAACCCTAAACATTGGACATTAAGTATAAAAATTGTCACCAAATTCGGGTTGTTAGACGAAACTACAAGAAATATTACGTTCAATGTTGAATATTCATACAACATCATTGTTTAGGTTGTTTTATCGAAAAAGAGACGAGAATTTAAATGACAAAAATCCCTTCTACAATTAGACATTAATAAGTAATACATACTACAAGTTATCTGATGTTCAGGGAAACTGAACAATTAATCAATTAATTTTTCACTGAAAGCTATATATCTCTGGGGTGATTCCACAAATTTGCAGAAATAATTGTTTTAAAAAAATATGTGTTATTCCTACCCCACCATATTTATGGTGCAATTAATCATATCTACTTAGACATCTTATTTAATTAGGCAATGCAGACATAAAAATGTGCACTTTTATTTTCTAGCAAAGAATGATTGTAGAACTTTCCTGCACAAAGTTGAGGTGAATCACCAACATCAACCAATCATATGTGCATTGTCGGCAAGACATTACCCACAATATTTATCTAATTGTGAGCATATAAACAAAAATATCTAGCATTCTTTTCATTAAGAAAAGAAAACCATAATTGGATATGAGGGAAAAAATTGGATCTTGTGTTTGTCTCATTGATATAAGTGGATCTAGCAAGATTTGTACTTAATTATAAGTTAGAAAGATTCATATATATTTCAAGATAATTATTAAAGTTAAGCTTCTGTAGGGAAATATAATGCTGATACATGACAGCTAACCTAGTGGGAAAAGGTTGATATTTCAAATACATAATCAATTTTCTAATTAAAGAATTAGATTGTCTGCCAATTACATCTACATTTCTACTCTCTCAATGAAATGACAGCACTAATTATAGGAAATTATTAATTAATTGAATCATATCAACTGTTATATGAGCCTAATGATAAGAATTTGAAATAATATTGACACCGTCTTTCACAAAATGAGAAATTCTGATTCATAGACGGTAAAGTGAAAAAAAAGTCAGAGAAAAAGGATGTGCAGAAACAATTCAGGATAAAAACAAGTGAACTGTGCACTGATATATTAAGGCTGATCAGTCCTACAGAGTGATTCCAAATCAAACACTGTGATCAGAAAACTTAAGCTTCAAATTGAGAGTACATTTACTCCTACAACTTTAAGAAAAGAAAAGCGATTGTTACAAGTCTGCAATTACTAATAGTGCTTTTAAGCTTTGCAGTTTTTGCATCCAAAGCTCAATAAAAGTTAAATATAAACTACCCCCTCCCCCTAGGTGGGGTGGGGTGGGGTGGGGAGAGGGGGTTCACAAACACACACTTAGAAAACCGCCCAAGATCTAGGTATCGGTTGGTTAAATGTGATGACTCACAGAAAAAACACAGTTTCTTCAACTTTAGAAAAGTAATTTAACTAACCCTAAATACTGATGTAACATAAGATAGATGATAAATAGGAAACCATGTAAAAGACTTAAGCTGCAGCCAGGTTCTTGGAAAAGATCTAGTGAAAGATGCAATAATTTGCAAAAAAGTAGTACTGGTTTGATTTGTGGGATGTTTATCCTTCACCTGGCGGTGGTTCTGGTGGTGCTGAAGTCAACTGTTGCGGCGGAAGGCGCTTCCTCTTTTTCTTCTCATAGCTAATTCCCCTAGCTTTTGACTGTAAATCACGCACTTCCCGAAGATACAGCCTCACAGCTCGAGCCCCAAAAGGATTTAGCTCCGACTTTCCTCCATTTTCTTCATAGGCTGCTCGGAGTCGACCGATGAGAGCGTCGAGGCTTCCCCAAGCCTGTCGAAGGGGGCAAGGACATGGTGCAGGTGGGTTAGGGATACCATAGAAGGGGCAGATTGGGGTGTGGACTTTGGTCTTTCCAAATTGGTCGAGATATCGAAGAAATTCAAGAACATGAGCACCACTGCACCGGGAGAGAGTGAGTGGCGGCCTGTGGTTCTTCAGGTACTGTCCAAAAGTGTTCCAGTCCCGGCGCTTTTGGTTCTCGTACCGGCTTAATGTTGTTGGAGACGATGACGATGAGGTGCCTGCTATAGAAGTATTCCCAATAGTGTTGATACTGTTGTTCTCAGAGTTTGAAATCTCCACTTCAGGAAATGAATCCATCAAATCTTGAAGAAACTAAACAATTAAATGGATCTCTCAGAATAAAATCAAATTATATTTTAGCTACCAGTGGCGAATCTGAATGTGGGTATTACATAATATATCCTGATTTTCCTTTGAGATCATAATCATAATGGAGAGTATATATATTAAGAGGAAAGAAAATTCAAGAAAGATGAAGTGATTTTCTTGATTTGAGATATGATGTTAAATAGGGTAAGTGGTGACGAGACTTAAGGAATGAGAAAAGAGACTGTTTGGAGTTCTTGTTTGTTTGAGCAATACTAGAAATACCAAATATTGGGGGACTCTACGTTGGTAGATTTTGTAGCTATTTTTTCCCAAAATGGAGGGGTGCAACTGCCCTCTTATTTCTTAATGATCCATATTTCTCTTCTTGGAGGAGAAAGAAAGTAGAGAGAGAAGAACTATCTTAGGGCTTTTATGGAAGTGGAAAGAAGCAGAGAGTAGGTTTAGATGGAGACAGGAAAAACGTTCAAGGATGGATGGAGTAATATTTACCCAAAGTTCTTGAACAAAATCGCTTCATTTCTTTACCCAAAGGGTTTTCACACATAAATTACTATGCATATCGACCAAAATACACCCCCCCCCCCCCCCCCCCCTCTCTCTCTCCCTTTCCCTCTCTCTCTCTCCCTCAAACTTTTATGTACCAAAAATTTTGATGTGTCTTTAATTAGTCTTTCACTTATTGTACTAGTTTTCAGAAGAGTTAATTTGAATCAAACAAAAGTCCTATAGATTATGGGAAAAAAATGTTTAGCCTGTTTGATACAAATTAAAATTTTTCATTTTCATTCTTCTACTTATTTTTAACCACATATTCTTCAATAAAATAATATTTTATATCACATCAATAACTTTTTTTTTCTTTTTCAACCTCACATTCTCCATCAATCTACTATTTCAGAATACATTCTTCCAAAATAATGTAGTTCAAACACACTCTTAACTTATATTTGTTATATGATTGTTTCCAAGATTATCTTCAAAATTTTCCAGTGATTTTTTTTACAAGTAACTACATCGTAACTCAGGTAAAAAATCACAAGCGATTAGTGGCGTCACCGAAAACAATTGCAAACAGTTGTGACTTCTATGAAGAGTACAAAATGCAATTATATCATGAAACATATCAATATAAAAATAGAAAATTAATAATTTCTGCAGTCAAACTTCAAAAGCTAAAACTTTATCATCATAAATGGAGTTTTACAATACATAACATGTCAAAGGAAAATTTGCAACAGCTTCAATGGGGTTGAGTGTGCGTGTTTTGTGGCATTTTTCAATTGTGAATACTGATTAGGCACAATGTTGGTAAATTTTGATTAAATCTCTTATGGTTTAAAGCAAACGCCGAAGAAGTTGAATGAAAATTCAATTGTGTCTACTTGAGAACAGTTTTTTCTCTCATGGTTATGGACTTATGGTGTCATACTAGTTCAATCAACTTAAAAAAAAAAAAAAAATAACTTCAAAATTTGACATGAAGAGGCAATATTATTTGACAATGAAAAATTTGCAATATATTTAATATTACTTGCAATAAAAAATTCTAAAAACTGTGAATGACTTGAGAGAGTTTCCTTTTGAAAATAATGTTTATCTAAAAGCTCTATATACATCTCGTTGAAATAAAAGGTAGATGATAGATAGTCGATATCTTTTAAAGTGAATGGATCCCAGTATATATGTTCAACAGATAAAAAGTAACAAATAAAAATCACTTGAGGTAGCCGAACTATTGTGTTCGGGTGTAACTCCCTAAATTCTAGGAACTCGAAGCATTTAAAAAAAAAAATCTGCTATTTATTTGACCTCTTACATGCTAACCAAAATAAATTGTAAATAAGAAAAATTTTGGCAAACATTAGAGGAATTTCAGCAAATACAAGTTGCACGGTAGTTGAAAGAAAAATATGTTTAACCTAGCAAACGTTGACGAAAAATTATGAAATTTTAACAGGGACTATAACATTCATGTACGTACATCATATAAAAAATTGGGGTTTCGATGATAATGTTTGAAATATGAAAATATAGTTCAACTATGCTAGACAAAAAATTCGGAACTGACTCGACGCAGTCTACCAAAATGTACATAACTTTTCCTCTAGATAGTATTTTAGGGTGATTCCAAAGATTAATATTAGAAGACTCATAGACCTTTGAAACCCCACTGATTTCACTCTAAAACATATACCGTAGCCCAAGTTTTACCACATTCAAATAGAAGGATGAAATCTGAAACTCAATCCAATAATAAATAACTTTCATGCGTAGTAGTTCCAACATTTCTTAGTTATAGTTGACGTGCAATATATGTAAAACTAGGTGAAAACAGAAAATTAAACATTTTAAAAGTATCGTCTAAGTATTTATAAGAGATTTACACAAATAAAAATTTTACTAAAAGTTCAAACCATTTCAAATCACCAAGCACTTGCCACCATGTCAAACTCTTGCCATGCCTTCATTTAACATGTAAATTTTGTAGGAGTGAGTCAGTAGGAAACGCTTAAGTAAATGGTAAAAAATATATATTTTCAGAAATACAACTTTGGTTATTTTGTGTCACCGTCAATTCTGTAAAGTGAACCGGTGATCAATCAGTCTGTTTACTCTTAGGTTTTAATAACCATTTTCATGTATCATAAATCATCTCTTATTTGAAACACCAAAGGGTGCTTCTATTCTCTCATGAGTAACACAATAATACGTTAAATGCAAATCGAAAATAAGTAATTTTTACTTCACTTACGAAAGTGTCGAAACACACCTACTAAACGAGTTTGAATATCCTTAATGTTCAATATGTAGTAAAATGCAGCGTACTCTTAGCCTTTTCTTCAAAAAAAAAATTTAAATTCAAAGTGCCTTAAATCTATGGGAAAAAAAGACGAAATGATTTTATGTAAAAGAATCTTAGTTTGGGAGAGAAAATATAGCTTTAGAGATTGTAGAATATAATTGCTTATCAGACACAAAATGCAAAGACAATTAGCAGTAACCAAAAATGTAAGTAAAAAAATAAATGAAAGTGGAATATTATTTAGGCATGTAAATGGTGGATTCATGATTAACGCGCATGTTACTTTTCAATTGAAATTGAGAGGTTTTTTTTATATATAATTATCATAATGGTTTTAATTAGTGGGTATTAAAACTTGAATGAAATGCCTAATGATATAAATGGTGGAATAAGTGACATGCAAGTTACTTTCATTCAAATGGCAATTTTTTCTTAAAAATAATTAACATTATGGGTTTTAAATTATTAAACAGTTATGACACTTAGTGATTATTACCAATTCAAATGAAATGCGTAGTGGAGAAAAAGAAAAGTCACATTGAGGGATGATAAAAATTAAAACTCGTGGTTGAATAGATAGGAGTTATTTGAAGACAAAAACCATGTTCAAGGACTATTTGGNCTTAATATTTTAGCACTAAACATATATGCAACGATTATAATAATGTGTGTCATCAAAATAAAAACTTGTTGTTTACTAGAAATTCAATACCTTACAAACTCTTTTAAAACAAGTGCACAAAACTTTACTATTGTGACCAAAACTTTTGTTTGAACTCTTAGGGAGTGTCGTAGCGACGAAATAACATAATCCAAATTATTTTTCGATTTACACAAGAAAAATTATTTTAAAATGAAACACAAGATTTTATTTTATTTTCTCAGTCGCTACATGGGATTTCTTATATTCTCACCCCTATGATATAAGTAGTGTAACCACATGTGGGGTTGAGCCGAAAGTTATTAATTCGGATCCATCCCTTTGGGATATGAGAAATTTGGCTGATAGAATTCTATTAAGCCTAAATGTATTACTTGTCTGGATTTTAGTCGAGAGGCTTCAGAATTGTTATTATTAAAGTGTTTGCTTACATTTCTTTAGAATTCAAACTATGTGCAATGGATTTATTAAGATAATTTAATGCAAGGGATTTTCAAGTCATTATCCATTGTTCTTTGAGTTTGACGTTTACTACAATTTATTCCCCATAAATTTTTACCTTTTTTCGCCTTGAAAGTCAAGGAATTTTCCATTTATTACCTCAAAAGATACATTCCTTGGATTTCTTATAAGACTACACTTAATTATACCATTTGAATTAATTAGCTCCTGTTTGGTACACATTAAAATTTGCATTTTCATTCTTCTACTCATTTTCAACCACACATTCTCCATCAATTCACTTTTCCAGAATGCATTCTTCCAAAAGATGTGGCTCAAACACACCCTTAGTTACTCCTTTTTTTTAAAAATAAAAATAAAAATCATTAACATAAAAGATTTAGCCTATGTTTGGTGTGGATTAAAATTAAAAAGTTGATAAAAATCTAAATCAAAGCCAACAAATAATTTTAATTACATATTTTATGAAATTCACAACTTTTATCGAAATCTATTAAAAAAATTGATTTTTAGCTACTCCAAATGGTGGTCTAACAAACTATTGTGAACTAAACAAACTCAAAAGTAAAAAAAAAAAAAAAAAAAAAA
>CAIGRF010104764.1:2214-21583 GCA_903798235.1 Fraxinus ornus | reverse complement strand
TATTGTTTTTTACGGAATAAAAGGTTATGAAGTAAAATTGTTGTTTTTGGGCCATGTCCAAGTACTCCATGTAGAGGGGATTGAGGTGTTCGGCCCAAATTTGATCTAGCCCGGCCCATATTTTTATTATAGACAATTTTTATTATCGAAAAAATAATAAAATATGGATAATTATAGAATCATAACCCTTGTGCATTAAATTCGTGGAAGTAAAAGTAAAACCTTTATATATATTTCATCTCTTTATTATATCTTTAACTGAGTTACAAGAAGCCAACCAAAAGAAAGAGAGATTTAAGGACATTAATTACATGACAGAGCATGCATTAGGATTATCATCACTAAACATGAGTGTGTACTGTTCTTCAACTGGATTAAGAGTGGCAACGGCTGGATCATTAGTGCCTCTAACAAAATTTGGAGGTGCCTTTTTGTCATAAACTCCAGCAACATAAGGGTGAGCTATCATTGTGTATGGCACATATGGCCATGGCTCAGATTTTTTCCCAGTTGCTTTAGCAGCCTTCAGCACCTTCTTTGGATCAACAAAACCAGTCACTGATACCTTCTGGTTCTTCAAGTCGATCTCCACGGATTTCGCGCCTGCAATATTAGTTTCATCATTCAAAACGAACTGTCCAATTCAACTTACCAAACTACGAGACGTGAAATGAGAGGTGAAGGTTTAAAAAACTTGCTACCTTTCACTGCTGAGAGAGCTTTCTTGACTTTATGTACACAGCCTTCACAATCCATTCTGACTTTGAGAGATACAGTGTTCATCTGCTTCCTTTTCTTACCCTTTTTAGCACTGCTAAGCAGATCAGACAAGTACTCCATGGTCCCTGAAACTCCCATCTTTCTTCTTTGTTCTGTCTGAAAACTTTTTGTCTGAGTTAAAACTTGAAGAAGCTGAAACAAATTTGATCGAATGAGAAAACAAGACAAAACCCTACTCTCTACTTTCACTATGATTGAAGAAAAAGACTGTAAGTAGTAATCAACCTTTTCTTTCTTGATTTTTTTTAGAGTTATAGAGAGAAATGTGAGAGAGTTTTCCTTTTGTTGTCTTGAAGGAATGGGGCTGTATATATATATACACGTGTTTGTGTGTTGCATGCGTGGGAATTAAAATTATTTTTTCTATTAAAGTCAAATTTAAAAATTAATTTTAATTATATATTTTATAAGATTCATAATTTTTTAACCACATATGTAATTAACTTTTATCAAAGTCTACTAAAAATTTAATGTTAATCCCCACAAAACATAAATATAATTGTAGGAGAAAAAAATATCGAAGGGGATAATCTGTAAATAATGGAGTGGGGGCAGTATAATAAGCCTAGAAACAGCAAGAAACTTCTTATGGGATTAATTTTATGTTGTGGATTTTAATTATTGCAGAGTCAGTACGCATATTGATCTTCGCGGTGAGGTTGTTGTGAAGTTGGTAGGGTAGCAAGAAGCTCCTTCTGGGGTCCACTCCTACCAAAATTTCATGAAGAATAGTTTAGAAATTTCACACGTAATTTCAGTTTTAACTTAATTTGTTTTATAGCCTCTGTTAGTTTAGATAAAAATAAGAATTTTAGTAGATTTTGATAAAAGTTGATAAAAAGTGTGGTTGAAAAGTTGTGAGCTTCATAAAATTTTGTAATAAAATGAATTATTGATTTTGACTTAAATTTTAATCTAACTTTTTAGTTGAACAAAATATGAACATAAATACGGAGCCGTCATTAGGGTTTTGAATTATCATTAAAAACAAAAAAGAGAGAGAGAGAGAGAGGTTACAGAAGATAGTATGTATGATTTTCTCTTGTAAACTTATTTTCATCATAATGAATTACTGTAGCAACATAACATGGTGTACTATCACATTTAAGCGAACATAATAAATCTTACACGTTCTTCTGTCTATTTTCTTTATGTGATTTTATTATTCTCGATGATAGAACTAAGATTTCTAATTCTCAACATTCTTCTTAATTGCTTGTATCAGTGTTACAAACTTAAATGCAAACTGTCTATCAATATCATATTAATTAACCCATAAGAAATTCTCTAATTTTGAATGTTTCTTGATCTCAAAACCCATTTTTATAGTAGAATTTCATACTTAGGGAACACGAAAGGTCAAGAGTCAAGACTGTTAATGAATTAAATAAACCTTGGAAAAAGACCTTAAAACATTTTGTGTCAAAAAGGTTCCATAAAAAAATGGTTGCATGATTCTTGATCAAGATTCGGATAACGTCAATTTGCTGCCACGTTGCAGGAGATCATTTTGACACGTGGCATGCGTAGAAATCTAGGGTACATAGAGTGTCCACTTGGAAATAAAAATTCTAATGGATCAGTTAATAACTTGCAAAACTCAGAAATTTTGAAGGTTTGATGTTTACATGCATGTCCATTTGTGAATTATTTGGCTTTGGTTTGATTGGGGGTGGTGGGGGTCATAAAGAATAAGTCAAGGCCATAAAACATGGCTTCTTGGACAAATGGCAGCAATTCAGAACGTGAATAGTTTTCAATTTTTTATTTTGAGATTATTTCCATATTATATTAATTAAAGTAATTTTATGTTATTCATAAAATACAAATATAAATATTATGATATTTTTTATAAGATTTTAGACAAAATATTCATGACAATACTGGAATTTAGACATATAGGTTGATAATTAACCTTGGTGTAGATTAAGAATTTGTTAGGATTTTAAGTTAGAATCAACAATTAATTTTAACAACACTTTTATAAAATTCACAACTTTGCAATCGTACATTTTTTTCAAAAATTTACAAAAAATCTGATTTTTAACTCCGCCAAACATGGGCTTAGGTTATAATTCATTTAGGAATTCAGAAACCCTAGTTAATTGTGGCTTGTTATCTTTGTTGTTTTCAGTCCAATTTCAATTTTCAATTTGCGAAAACACTAAAAACATGTTTACTTACCTACTTTCAAAAACGAATATCCAAAAACAAGTTTAAAATTTATAATGAAAACGAAAAATGTCAAAAAAAAGTCATTTTGACTATTTTTAGTTAAAACCAAATCAAAACTTCAATTTTTTAGTTTTGAAAACAATTTTTCAAAATGACAAAATGAACGCGTTTTCATCAATCTCAAAATGGAAGCTCAAAATAGAAAATACAAAATGAATTCAAAACTCAAAATTGAAAATTGAAAAACGAAGAGAACCGCCCCTTAATTTTCGAAAGATTTAAATTAAAATGTTTAATTAGAAGAGAAAATATCAATCTCTAACCAACTAGTGCAAATTTGACCCAGAGGCCAGAAGGAAAGAAAAGCACAAATTGTATTGACCAAATTAAGGAGGATCTTATGTTATCTATGGCTACATATTAACCGGCCATATCCATAATATAGGCAGGTAAAATTGGATAATATGAAATTTATTATTTTTCTCGTACGTGACCCTGATTGATATACGTGTCGTAAGGTTTATAATATAATATATTTTTGAATTCTATAAGTCATACAATGCACATAATTGCATTCCTTAATTAATTATTTTCGTCACGAATAATTGATTGTGGTATTTGAGGTATGAATGAAGGAGAATGATGTGGACTTTTTTGTGTTTGTGGCGTCGAACAATCATGTTTCGATACACTCGTTGATTAATAACTTTCAGAATTTTGACAAAAATGGAAGTGTCGATCTAAATTTGTTGAGAAAATAGTACATATAATCGTTGATAAAAGTGGTTTGTTCCCATTTGGATGAATTGCATATGCAATTTTCCATACATTAATGGTGTACTCTTATATTCTGTTGTATCGACAAAGGATGTGATTCGATATATTTTTGTTTTATTGAACAAATAATAATTGAACAAGAAAATAGAAAACTAGCAGATAATAAAAAGAAGGATTCGCTTCTCAATCGACGAAGGCAGCATATTTCAAAAGGAGATCCATTGTGTAGAGCAACACTTGTACTTTGGCCATACACATGATGGCCCTATACCCTTTATCCAGTGGTAACATATCACACGATCTAAACTACCGATAGAATATTCGAAAAGCTTCATAAGAAATTAATCGTTTAAACAAATCAATTCAAAAATGAGTCCTGTCTTTTCAATAATCTCAGAGTCGACTAAAAGATCTAAGCAACTAATCCTTAGCAATCCATCTTTCTAACATGTTCTATTCGGATCGTGTCTATCTTACAAAAAGAGTTTTTTTTATTACTCCACAAATCTTGTCCCAACCAAGTCATCGTCAGAGAGAGAATATATATGCTAAAAATGCAATAAAACAGATTACCGGTCCCCAAAAATCTCAAGAGTTTGCTTCATGCAACGATAGGTTCCTGCATAAACAAGTTGTAATAGATCAAGAATATTCATATCCACTATTTGACCAACTTGAACATGCTGCCTTTTTTCGCATTGATATTCCATAAAGACAAAAGGACCTAAAGCAATAGCCAAATTGTTTGACTTCCCCATGCACCAATATCTAATAAAATGGGCTTTTATGTTATGATGATCAGTTATCCACGTTATTAAATTGTGGAGCCTAATTATTATTTCTACGCGAAATTGGAACGCGAGTCATGTTATGATCGTGTAGTCACGATAAGGGGTAGGAAGCCACTGTCGAGGGTGTTGGCCCCTGATCAAAATTTCATTTTAAGGATAGTTTAGGAATTTCGATTTTACCCTAGTTTTATTTTTAATAAATAGAGAATCGTCATTAATGTTATAATCATTGAAAGAGAAAGGTTAGAAAAAATATGATGTGGGATTTTTCTCTTATAAACTTCTCTTCATCATAGTTAATCAACGCAAGACGAGGGCGTAGACTCATATTGAAACGAATCTAATCATCTATATAAATATTGCGTGCTCTTTGTGTCTTTATTTTCTTACCGACATTTTATTGTTCTGATATAAAATAAGGGTTATCTAATTCTGAATATACATGTGTGGAATCAAGTTCCTTTTCCTTCAAATATATAAAAAGAATTAAGAGCCACAACCCTAAAATGCCCAAGACTTTGAATCATATCATTACACCATTTTATCTTCATTTCATAACTTAGCTACCAAGAGATTCCGTCATTCTTGTCCCAATCTATCAAGGAATTTTCCTTTTTTCCTTTTTATTTTCTCTTTTCAGCACAAGGGCTTTTACATATGCTACTTTCAATCTTCCAAAATGACAAAATATCGATAGAGTAATTTAATGTTCTCAATTTCCCTATTTTCATACAATAAGTAAAAAATATCACATGCTTTAAAAAGTTATCTTTAATGTGAACTATGGAATGGGAGAAGTTTTAGTATTGAAATACTAATAAATCTATGAAATAAAAGGAATTACTTTAATTAATTAGGGCTAAAATTAATTTTCCAATTATAAATAAGTGAAAAGATTTAAAAACAAAATTTGAAAAGCTACTGGCACGTTCTCTTTACCGTTTTCAAGTCGTTTTCTGTTTTCGATTTTTCAAAACAGTGAAAACGTGTTCTCTTCCTTATTTTCGAAAACGCATTTCTGAAAACAAGTTACAAAGAAAGAAAAATTCAAAACGCGTTTTGGGTGTTTTCAAAATGTCAAAAAGAACACAATTTAAACAATCTCAAAATGGACACTCAAAGAACAAAACACAAAATGAATTCAAAACTCAAAACACAAAACTGTCACACAAAGAGAACAACCCCTACTTTTTCGTCCGTTCTAAAAATTCGACCAAAACGCTTAAAAGAACTTCTGATTCTTCGACAATCAAAAGTTAGCAATCTAAAATTAATCCCAAATAGAACAATGGACAAGTATTTCTATATGACTACATGATATATTCAGAATTTTGACGATAGAGAAATCGCTCAAGTTCCACGACACACAAGGGGGGTACCCACCAAAGGCTCCTGAAAATAGTGCATTCACAAATATTTTGTCCAGATACCAGACAGTTGTATGAATTGCATTTGCAAGTTTCCAAAAAAATTAATGGGGTCTCTATCGCAGCACGAAACATTAGATTATTTAAAGATCATGAGAAGCCTATCCTGGTCGGATTTATCAATTTAATGATATGATTATATAATCATGATGATTTAAAGTTAAGTGCATGATTAAGTTTTGATTAATTTTATCGTGTCGACTGACAAGAAATGGGACCCTCAAAACATTAATCCATACTTGAATAAATTGATACAAAATCTAACACTAAATTAAACGGAATGACTACAAAAATGCATGTAACTCGACTTTGAATTAATAACAAGAAACAAAAAAATAATAATAATAATAATAAAATGTTTATATGTTTAGCTTTGATTGATATTTGAAGAACATGAATAAATTGAATAAGAAATGAAAAAATTAAAAAAATAAGAAAATGAAAAGAAGAATTCGTGTCTAAATTGATCAAGGCTGGAATGAACAATGCTATAAGTACATGCATTTTCAATAGAAATTTGACATAAAAAACACTTGACGGGTTTGCATTGGAAGAAAAAAAAAAGCCCTATAGCCTTTATCCTTGGAGTTCATAGCACATGGTCTAAATACTAATAGAATATCCAAATGGCTCCATACAAGATTATTTGTCTAAGATAATTATGTTAACAAATTTAGTACCGCGAAAAATCAAACCTTGTTCATTCAAGGTCGACTATATAAATCTTTTTTTGTTGATCCGTTCAAACTATGAAACAACCACATCCTTAGCAACCACAAAATTCAACTTTAGTCTCTCTCTTTTCTCTACATGCCTTATTGAGAATGTGTCCTTGCATACGAAATCTCTTTAAATCTACACAAAACTATCCCGACCAACTAAGTCATAATTCTTTAAATTTATCCTCAATCTATGTCACCGTTCTCATTTCTTATGTTACCCGACATGACATGCTCACCAAGTCTTCTTAACATCCTCATTTACACATTGGATAATAATATTCAAAATATCCATGATAATGCAAAATTAACATGCTGCCTTTTCACATAATTATTCCATAAGCCTGTATAATTGACTCCCCCTATGCAGCATCAAATTGATGGACTTTTATGTTATGGACATTTCCATACATGTATGGGATAGAAATAATCTTCTATCCATGGATACGGGTTATCTTGCCCACTACTAACGTGACCTCTACATTAACGATCAATCATACAATTTTTTATAATTCAACGTTAAATTGTCAAAAATTGTAGACTTGACCATTGACGTGACAACGCCACATCAACGATGAACAATATAACTTATACACACCATGAGTAGGAAATCATTCCTGATGTGGGAATCATGTTCCTTTTTTCCTTCAAAAGAAAAATAGAGAAAAATAGCATTACTAGCCACAACCTCGAAAGCCGATGCTTTATAAAATGAGTATAAATACTCAGCCCCATTTTATCCACACATTTTGAAAAATTCACAATACCCACTTCTCCATTGTAAGTTGAACAATTTATGGACCTCACTTGTATGCAATAGTCAAAATTCTTATCCCAATGCATCGAGGAATTCTCTTTTTCTCTTTTCGGCACAAGGCTTTTATATATGCTACTTTTGATCTTCCAAAATCCATTTCCAACATCAATGCAAAGACAAAAGGTCGATTAAGTTATGAATGGCAGTTCACATGAGATATGACAACAATTAGACACAAAGCAGCAGATAGCTGTAGACTTTACTATAGAAAATCATCCAACGTCAACTGTAACAACAGACCAAAATACTCTATTGACCTGATTTAGATACAAGAGATCAATCGAAAGATATACAAATAGACATACTAATTGTAAAGTTTATTGGTTAAATTACACATATAGCCCATACGAACAGAAGCAGACTTGTAACACCATAATGATGTCGAGAGGAAAGAGGAGAGGCTGCAGAGGGTTTTGGAGGAGCTTGACCAGCAACAGCAGGTGGCACAGCGTGCCCACTGGCGGGGTGCTGTTGTTCGATTATTGGCAAAGATTTTGGCGACGCACCGCTTGGGGGAGGTGTTGTGTGGACTTCCTGGCTGTCACCAATGTCTTGACCTGTGGACGCAAGAATTATTTTTACTCGATAATAAGATCATCTATAATTAAAACTGGACAGCAAATAATGATTTTACTTCACCGTAGCTTGTAATAACTTTCATTAAATATTAGTCATATATTTATTAGAAGCAAAGGTGTACTCTCAAATAAATCAAGCAGCCATAACCGCAGACACATTTATAAGAACACTACAAAAGAAGAAGTTCATTCTCTAGAAAAAAAGTGTATTTCTTTAATTAGTTGCTTTGCTTATTGCTTGAAAGTTGAAATAAACCTAAGAGTCCTATTTATATTAGTAGTAGGAGCATTCTATACATGAAAATTAGATCTAGTACATTCAATATGTATAAATCATAGGCAAGTACATTTGACGTGTATTATGAATAAAATAGATTCATGATTTAGAGCACTTATTGTAGAGTTTCAATCATAGTTTCCGACCTCGCGAGGTCTCTGGTTGAACCGGTGGATCATTAACGGGTCAAAATCCTAACAAAAATAATATTTAAATAGAAATTTGAGGAATAAATGTAACCAAATTTTAAAGTCTTGGTTAAAAATATATATTTGATAATTAAATAATTAGTAAAAATTATGATTATTATTTTTACAAGTGTTTAAAGGTTGAGAAATGAAATATTTTTCTTTTTCCTATATTGTTAAGTATGTTGATGTTAAAATATATTCATTTAGATTTTAGACCTTCAGGTAAGAATAACATTCTTAGCATAGTGGTGGCGGCCTCATTTACCTTGAGTTCCAAGGTTCAAGCCACAGTTTAGGCTTTTTAAAAAGACTGCAAAAAACCTGCCCGGTTCATCCGAACAGGATGCTTTCTTTATTCCATACAGCCCAGGTTTGATCGGTTTGCTTGCAAATTGATATAACACTGTCAAGTGTCAAGCGGACAGGCCAGACTCCCAGTTTGCCAGTTCACCGGTCCGGGTTATAATTCAATACGCAAGCTAGGTTAGTTTTTAATAATTTTATAATAACCATTCTCATTGTCTTCGATTCTTTTTCTCCCACGTCACTATGGTAATCATAATATTTTACAATGCATTTGATACTAGAATATGTCATTTCAGGTCCACTTATACAAGTCATTGAACATATGTGAAAGATGGTGAATTTCAAGATTATCCGTTTATATTTCTTGTGGAAGGCAACAATCGCCACCTAATTCCTAATATTTTCCTCTTTTTATAAAACAACTGTTAAGAGAATCAAATATGCAAAATTTACTTACAGTTAGAATTAGACCAACCCAGCTTCAACTTCTCCCAATCAAAAACCATGCGGTAACCCATCAGGAAGTTTTCTGCATGAAATGAAATTTTTGAAAGAAATGTTATTATGCATAATGTTACATATCTATTGATTGTCAATTGCGAGATAAATGCTCCTACCTGGTGTTTTATGTGTGCCAAAAGAGAGAGGAACAAAAGGGGAAGTAACAGACAAAGACGAATGATTATATCATTATGTGCACAGAAATATGTACTTACGTCCAATGATACCAATATCGCCGTCCATATGATGTACGCCTAAGCAACTTAAATCTCCCTGCACATTATCAATTACTTATTCTATTGAGTAACTAATTTTTGCGCAAAAGCACTCCAAGACAGATCAAGCACAAACAATTTTTTGTATTCTATTTCTCAAGTACCGAGAGTGATGGGAAATCGCAAAATAAGCATACAGGGAAAAGAATGTTTATTATCTAGGCATATCCATCCAAATTAGTAATACACCATATTATAAACTCCAAGATAAAAACAGAAAATTTGCACACATTACATTAAAAGCATGTTTGGGAAGTGTTTACAACAATTTAAATTATTAATAGATAGAAATGAATGGTGGATGTGTATAGTACTTGTTGTCCCCGAAATGGGTGGATAAAATGTATCTCGAGAGTTTATGAACAGTTTATAGGTTCAAACATAGGCTAAGTAAATAAGTGTGATGTGTTTTCTAGGAGAGCAGCTGAACAAGTTAGTAATGAACTACTATTACATTGGAAAATATGAGAATGTAGTCTAGAATCTCGTGGTTTTTCAAAATTTGGATCACTTCCCAGTCTTTTTAAAATATAACAGTTGTCAGTCTGTTTATCTGCCAATCGGTAGATTATGACAGTTCAAAGAGTGATTCTTACAGCTGGCAGCTGGGGTAAAGACTAACGCTACTGCTTGTTCAATAAGCAATTACTCTCATAATCATAACCCAATAGTTTTCAGCTGTGCCTAGCAGCACTATAGATAGCAATCCACATATTCCAATAATAAGTAGAATCTCTAAACGGGGCTGAAGTGAATAAATGGATACTTTCTAATCAAATGGTCATATCAAATATTTATGTGAACAGTGATCTACTAATTTGAAAAGAACATAATGCATAGCAATCAAATCTAAGCAAAGACTGGGATTAAGTAACTTCAAAAAGGCTTAATTAGGTTTCGTGGAATAAAGTGATGGATGTTCTTCAATCATTTTAGCTTAGTTTAAATTATTGTTCAATGATGCCAAATAAAGCAGTTACTGTTTAGTGTCAACTGTCACCAGGACATGACAAAATTAGAAAGTTACAAATACGCACCTGATTGTCAGCAACCTGGAACATGGGATTTTCAATTTCAAAGCTTTGGTTCATGGAAAAAAGGAGTTTCATGCTGGGTAATTTTAGTGAACTGCATTAATTCAAATGACCACTGACAGTGAGTTCTAATAAGAGAGAGATGGGAAACTAAGCAACTTTTAAAATGTACTGAGGTAGAAAATGAAACGTTGATCAAGTTAATCTGGGATTACCGAGCCTTGTAACAGTAGTCAAATCCTTGTGCTGTGCTCCTTTTAGCATTAACTTGTTTGTCAAACTGTAATAAACAGAAATGTGATAGAAATATCACAAGGAACGCGATACTATCAATGAAACTAGAAAGAGATAAATAAATGAATCGAATTTTATATCTTAAGAGAGAAGAGGAGAACCTCAGCAACAACTTGTTCATACGTCTCATGTGGAAGATATGTGAATGATGACCCAGTATCTACTTGTGCTTTGAATTGAGTTATCTTTAGACAGGAATTCGCAACACAGTAACTCTCCACTTCGACAATATAGGCAACCCTGACAAAGGAAAGAAAGTAATTGAAGAAGAAAAATCTTAACCCACCCGTAAATACTAGAATGATTAAAGTAACAAGTACATAAAATGAACATAGTAACAGCTTATTTAAATAGACCATACACTTACGATTTTCCTTTCAATGGTAAAAATGGAGTAGATCTTTGAGATGTAGGCCCTTGATCCCCAAGGAACAGTCTCCCAGAATAGCTCTTGTCATAGCAAAATGAGAACGAAAGTGGAACAAGTCCCGATTTTGCAAGCAAACTAGGAACAGAAATGTCCCCAGGCCCCAATCCCATGAGACCATCAGGGGCAATTCCTTCCAAATAATAACCACTTTGTTTGCTACCACAGCTGCAATTGAGAAAAAATATACATATGTTAAGAAAAGCGAAAATGAAACAAGGTTGAAGATTTCAGACAGATAAACTAAACATACCCTAAGATTACAGGAGCCTGGGCAGTACTTGGCTGTTTGTTCCCTCCCACAGAGGCCAAATGTATCTGATCCTCGTACAGAAATCCTGAGCTTGATGTATCATCTGATAAATATTTAACAGTATAAGGACAGTGCTCCTTTGGGTTTTTGCAATTGGGCCCATGGTCGCACAACTCATGGCTGCAAGGTAACTGCTTGCTAGTGCTCGAGCGGGATGGACTATACTGATTCAGATCTCTATCCTGCATAATAGATGCCCCAAACAGGAGGGAGCACCTGCCAATCAATCACTAGAGAATTAACTGCTAAACCTGCTATCACTTTCTATGTACCCTATCACAGGTCAGAGTTGTAGCATCTCACTGAAGAGTTAACAGCTAAAACTGCATTGAAATTCAATTTTTATGTTAAAAGAAAAAGGATTCTTTATTATTTTTCTGAAGATTGCCAGGGGTTCCTTCAAGTTAAAATGAAAACCGCATTCTATTCCTTGACTTTTCAGATATGAAGACTCAGATACCAATAATTTAATTTGCTTAATTCCATATTTGTTTGTAATAATATGCAAAAAGTGAAAAATCTGACGTCTTTCAACATATATTGAGATTTTGTTCCTCAAAAAAAATTAAATCATGTAAGGGAAGTGTTTATAAAGGTTTTGTTTATAAGTAGATGGAAATGGGTGGTAGATATATAGGTAGTACTTTCGGGTCCCACGAAATGTACATATAATAAGTAGTTTGAATTTTATAAACATAGGCTTAATCAGGAAACTGTGCAAAATTTCCATTAGAACTCCAATGCCGAAGCACGGAAAATAATTTCGACAATATAGAGAAAAATGAGGAAAACAGAATGCATCCGACATTGGAGATGGATACCTACCAACATGGAGTAGTGACTTAAAGACAGTGAAGCACATTGTACGCAATCACAAGGAACCCAAAACAAGTCACTTCCAGCATCCAATGCGACAAGGAAAGAAGTGTTTGGTGTCCCCACATCAATCCATGTATAATGCAACCTGCAATTGAATAATCACGTGATAATCAAACATCAAGCCCCTGTTTGGTAGAAATTTTAATCTAGATTTTAATCGAAGTTAAAGTCAACAATTAATTTTAATCACATATTTAATGGGACCCACAACTTTTAAATTACATATTTCATCAACTTTAATCAAAATCTACTAAAAATTTGATTTTAATCCTCACCAAACATTAACTAAATTTGGATATATAGGGTGTGTTTGAGCCACATTATTTTGGAAGAATGTATTTTGAAATAGTAGATTAATGGAAAATGTGTGATTGAAAAAGAAGGAACAGTTATTGATGTGATGGAAAATAATATTTTTTTGAAAAATGTGTGATTGAAAATGAATAGAAGAATGAGAATGAAAATTTTAATGTATACCAAACAGGGGCATATTTACATAAAAATGTTGTCTAGTTTTATTTGAGTCATCATTGTCCAGTTTTCTGGCCTTTTCCTATTTGGTATGGAATAATTTTCTCAATGTGAATAAGATTGTTTTGGTGAAGCCGTGGAAACACCCATTGGACCTTCAGACATGTTGCAAGTAAAGAGGTCAAGAAAGCAAATATCTAAATCTAGATATTTGAGTCCAAAGATAACAAATGAACTGCCAATTTGGAAATCAAGATTTAATCTCTCCACTTTCTCGAGCTTTTCCATGGATTTTTGTTTTCATATGGGTTATTTTACCATGTAATGCAACAAGAATTAAAAAACAGGTAATTAGCACAAGTACGTTGAAGTAACATTCTAATCCTTCAATTGTCATGTAATGGATTTTGGACCAATTATAGATATAATTTGACTCCCAATAATATGAATTTGTACCAAGAAGGAAACTAAGGCTAAAAGAATAGAAAGAAAAAAAAAAAAAACACAAGCATAGCAAGCATTCATTGACTAGCTAAAAGCTTCAGCAGTGTAATTATTAATGGCACACATATACTATATATCAAAACAATATCTCACTAAAGAATTACTAGAAGAGCACTTTAGAACGAAAAAGAACATGATACTATGTATAGCTGATTTTAAATCTTTACCATATTTACAAAGTGAAGCTAAACCGCCAGAAATTTGAGCATGGCACAAGCATTCCGAATGTAGTATACTTACATTTGTGAATGTTGAAGTTAAAACTATTACGGAGTAACACCCTCGCATGTCTACTAAATGGGCTTCACAGAACTTGTTTAGTGCATGAATGAGGTATGCAATGCCAAGTGGCAAATTTAGATTGCTGTGAGGGAAGAAACAGGGATTCATATATCTTTCTTATTTTTAGAGATAAATAACTCTAAAGGATAAGAAATATTATTTCTCTTTATGCACGGATACCATTAAGTTGAAGATGTCGTAACATTTCCACTATGGGGAAGAAGTAAACCACGTGACTTGATGCCAAGGCATCAAAGAGTCAAGGCCGAGCCATAAAAAACTGCAACCTACTTGTTTGGTATGCCCACCCTCGTTTAATCAAATATTTGTCTTTAAAATTAATATTGATCATAAACAAACTGTATTCCAAATTGGTAGGACTTTTTTCTGTCCCTTGGACTAAAGCTACAGTTACATCATGCCGAATGCCAAAACTCGATAATCGAGTCAAAATCAAGATTTGGAGGTGCCATTGTTGGCAGAAGCCAAAAAAAAAACAGGGATATATGTTCCGAGGTGCAGCCTTCCAGATTGAGACCAAGACAACGCATATCACTACACTGTAAAATGGTTAGCAAGTTGATACAACGTGATTATCTGGCTTTCCAGCTTGGCAATTTCCTTGTGCTCGCTTATTTGCCCAGCATAGCATAATTCAAATTTTTATGGAAATCAAACAAAAAAAGTGCGATAAATAATATTCTTTGCCTTTAATCTCAGAAAATTCCGATTTTATCACAATACTATTATGTAATGTTCAGCACAAATTGGTTTAACCAATTCAGAAAAATTATGATATCTTCTTCTATAGTTATTTATTCATAATATAGAACAAAAATTACACAGCTATTTAAAACATTCACTGAATGCACGAATTCGTATTGCTGAAAAATAGCAAATATTTCCAGAAATTTCATATATTTGGCTAGACAATCAAACGTCATCTTAAACCCTAAGCCCAAATACATAAAACTATAAAACACAAAGAGATAGACAAGCAATACATAGCAAAAAAAAATAAAAAATTCCAATATAACTAAGACAAAATTAACAAACGAAAATAGAAAAATACACTTACCAACCCAAGTCATTGCCATAATTATAAGTTTGGCCGCCTTGAAAAGGAACCAAAAGCTCATTCTGGGTTCCAAGCCTGAGCCTCTGCCGCTTCAAATCACCGCCCAACAGCAATCTCATATGGTCCAAGCTCTTTTTCTCCGGCCACGCCCCTTGGGAATTACTTTTTCCATTGCTCTTTCCTTTCGACACCCAAAGCTGCTGCGCTTCGTCAGAAAACCTGTGAATCAGCCTTGAAGAGTAAATGGGAGTAGCAGCGGTGCATAAATAGGCATCAAAAAAGAGGAACAAAGTGATTGAAACAAGAACTGCAACAAAACGAAGTTCCATTGAAATACTACACAAAAATGTGAAAATGGACTTAAAATAGATGTGGGGATGGAGAAATGTAGGTGACTTCAGAGTTTTGTTTGCACTTTTCCTCGTTAGTTGAGAATGAGCTGAGGATTTTTGGTTGGATGTGCATAAATGTTTGCTTACATGAAGGATTTTTAAAAAAAAATTTATAGGGGGCTTTTTTCTATTTACAGAGTGGACAGGAAAAATTTTATACTGCCACTCCCAAGTGTTCTGACGGAGGGACTATCTTTCCTCTTTAAGGAGGCCATTGTTTCATCTAATTTTCATATTAATTTTTAATCACATATTTATATATTAAATATTTTACATGTAAGCCCATGTTTGGCAAATATTATTTTTTTCATTCTCATTCTTCTACTCATTTTCAATCATACATTCTTCAATAAAATAATATTTTCCATCACATCAATAACTTTTCATTCTTTTTCAACCACATATTTTCTATCAATTTACTATTCCAGAATACATTCTTCCAAAATAATATGGCTCAAACACACCCTAAGTTCAAAAAAATTTCTATTTCTCACCATATATTTTTCCAAACATCACTATTTAAAACTCCATTTTCTCAAAATAATGACCATCAAACAAGATCTAAATCTTCTTGGCCTCAACTAAAGGGCAGGCCGCCTAGAATTTTAGAAGGATAAAGTTGAGAAAGAATAATTCAAAAGGCCTTGCTTGGTGTACCGGAGAAACACTGTCAAGAATTTTAAAGGGCATATGACATTTTATTATCGAGAGTTGGCCAAAAAGAAAAAAAGACAATCATACAAGTAACTTAAAAGTTAAATATTATAAAGAAACAACTATACAGAAGTAAAGAAAGACAAGCAGCGTCCAAGGCATCGAGGTTAAGTCTCAAATTTTCGAGCTCAAACATGCTTAGGAAAAGGCATTTTTTACTTTTAATATTATTTTAATTGTTTAAATTAACCTTTAAAAAATTTAAAAAATAAAAGACGCACCTTCTCCAAGCCCGCTTTAGACGGTAAAATATGGTTGACCACCATTTTTCACGCATTTTCCATCCTTCGGGCGGATTTGGAGGCTCCTCTAGGTTGAAGCCTCCTTTCCCAAGCTCAAAATTATTTACTATAGTGATAAGGTCAAAATTTCAACCCCAAAATTTAACCTTAAGCTCCATATTCACCGGACTTCTATCATGCCTCTTAGAGAAAAGTGGCCTGACTTTGAGGGTCCTCCACCCTGAGATCTATACCATGATTTCAATACTATCACTTTATCTTCGTGTTAGGATTGGTGCCTCAATATAGATCGTGTTTTATTTTTTACCTTATTATTCACATTCAATAATTATAGTTCAGTCATGATCCTTCCTCGAGAATCTCAACTCCAAAATCATCCTACAAGTCTCGACCTCTCTAACTCGAGGAAGGATCTCAACTCTGATGTCGTCCTACAAAGCTTCCTCAAGAAGTTAATAAATTCGACGTCTTTAACTCCAGGTGCCTTCCGATCAACCTATAAATGAGCCCTAAGCATAATCTCGAGCACGACATTGACATCATTATAAGTCCCCAACCTCGCAACTCAGCACGCCTAATATCCTTGAACCTTCAGGGATTTTGTTCTCTACTCTACCCTTAAAACATAATACCCTCCGATGTGGCTTTGTCTCTGGCCTCATCCTTAGGCCAAGGTATCCCAACCTCTGTAAACATAGCCACCACAAGGCTATATGGGAAGGGCCTAGACTAACACTCGAGACATTTTTTATTGACAAATTTTAAGCAACCACAAGTATTATTTACTTATTCATCACTCATTTCTATATATTTATTATTTAAATTATTTATAAACATTTACTGAATATACTATTTTTTCATATATATTTTTAATTAAATGAAAGAAGGGCACTATTTTGGATTTTGCACTAAGCATTCAAAATCTTACAGTCGACCCTGACGTCGATGTAATATAAAAATTGTAATTAACATATAGAGACTTTAATCACTTTTATTGATGAAATAAACCCCACTGGATAAGTAAAAATTATAACTCTTTTTTCATAATTTATTCATTAAATAACTAATATTTACCTAAAAGCAATCCTTTAACTAATATTTAACTTACTACTTTAATCTATCGTGTCGGATAAAGAATTAACCTAAAAGCAATCCTTTAGCACTAATCAATTATGTTAATAGATAGTTAAGATTAAGATAATGATTGGTATTACTTGGGAGCGTGTCGAGGAGCCACGTAAAAAGTGGTTGCATGTTACGTTACGGTAAACACCGATTAAAACAAAAGAGCTTTTTGAAAAGCGTTAATATGATTAATTTAATCATTTTTATCGAGCGTTTTGATTTAACTTCTAACAACGTATGATCATCGAGTGTTATAGAGTAGTATCCATTTATTTATTATTTATTTATTTAAAAGTTCATTGTTTGTAAAATTTTCTCAAATGGAAGTCAAATAAATTTATCGTGTTTCGAGATCGAGTATCTCTACCACTTATAAATAGTCTCATATGTGTGAAACAAATAAATAAAAAACGACCCTCCTTTAAAAATTTGACGCTATCAAATTCCATTTCATTGTCTCCTTTAAACGACAAAAAATTATGTCGTGGCTTACTCTTTTTAGATTTACTCATAAGCGTATATTTTTGTACTGCTATAAAGTCCGCATCAGTTGTCGCACTAAGTCAATATTAAGCCCCTTTTTGGTTAGCTAAAAATAAGTTCTTTTTTTTTAGTATATTTTGTTAAAATGCGTGATTGAAGTTGTGAGTTTCATGAAATGTATGGTTAAAAATAAGCTTAGAAAATTGAGGGCCAAACAAGCAGGGGCGGACCCAGCACCTGGCCAGCCCCCGCGGCCGCCCGTGCTTGGTCCGCCAGAAGTTTCAGAATTCGCCTCATGCATCCGCCAGCTGCAAGAAGAACAGAAGAAGGAGGATGAAGAAGAAGGAGCAGTGCTGGACCAAACTGGAGCCAGAAATGGGAGCAGCTTGTTTTATTGGGCCTTCTTTAAAAAAAGGCCCAATTAATGAGCCCAACCCTGTTTGAACAGGTCCATCCTCATACATCCATTGAGGACTTGGATGAACTGTCGACCCTCCTTCAGGTTCCTTTGGTAGCCGGGACTGTGAATAGTGGTAGCGAAGTGATAGCTGCTGGCTGGCAGCAATGACTGGACGGCATTTTGTGGATCAGACACAACAGCAACAGAATTATAGTTATTGAGAGCGTCTTCAAGTTGAGAGAAGCTCAACCCAGCACTCTCGTCGATGAGATGAGAAAATCATTGATTGACACCTATGTTTGAGTTTCATTTCAAGGTAAATGTGTGGATTACTATTCTGCACTTCTACAGTTCTACACTGGTTTTTCTTTTTTTTTTTAAGTTTTCAGTTTTATGTAAGAGAGATTCTTATCCCTGTTAATATGACACGCAAGTTAATATTTCATCTGTTGTTTCTATGATAAAAAGTTGCCATTGAACTTTTTCAAATATTACTTGAAACAATAATAAGAGAGCATTTGAAGGGAATTTTTGAATTTCATTGAACAAACAAGCATTGAATAGTTACGGATGAGTCCCAAGAAGAAGATTTCACAAGATGAGAAAGAAATTTGCAACAGGAAGACCATTCAATTTAATTGATTTGCTTGGCAGTGCAAATTGACCTATAAATTGAATGCACGGTTATGGTTTCCTTTTGACAATGGGAATATGAAGTTCATTTATAAGAAAAGGAAGCCCTAAAGCTCCACCTTAATTCTCTTCTTATGCCTGCTTGCATTGAAGGACAAAATAGGAATTATGAAAAACTCTAAAAATCACATAATATTAATGTGTAGTTTGTGTATGATTGGAGTGGATTTTGCATCAAGTTGGAGTTTCTACTCCAATTTGGTGCATGGTTTTTTTCAAATAAATAAATTGTTAAAAAAACAATGATTAAACGTTGTTCTTTAGGCGTAAGTTTCGGTATAGGTTGAATATGATTTTCAATTTAATGCAAAACTTACCTCAATATATATTTTTTAAGACGGCCTAATATTACACTAAGGAGACTGAGATCCAAGCACAAAAATTTATATGTTTTCACCAGTCAACGGTCTCCGCCCGTGCTGGA
>CAIGRF010104751.1:9058-22435 GCA_903798235.1 Fraxinus ornus | reverse complement strand
CCTCGTGGATGCTATGGATTTGGCGTTATGCCATTTAGGATAATCATTTTGTCGACAATATTTATGAATTTAATGAACCGGGTATTTCATCCTTACTTGGACTTGTTCATTATAGTCTTTATTGATAACATTTTGGTATGCTTAAAGGATAAAGAGAAACGTGAGTGGTTGAATGTTGTGTCGGAGACGCTTACAAAAGAGAATTTCAAATTCAAGAAGGCGAATTTTGGCTCGACTGTGTAGAATTTTTGATCATGTGGTCATTACACAAGGAATTGAAGTAGATCCATCCAAGAGGAGGCCATGACTATCCCGTCCAGACTGTCCAATATCGATAAAGTCTGTAGTTTCTTGGGATTGGTTGGCCATTACCGAAGGTTTATTGAAGGATTCTATAATAGCTAGACTAATAACTCGAACTAACTAGGAACTATGTATGGTGGGAGATGCAAAGAGAGCTTCCATAAATTGAAGCGAAAATTAGTTACTACTACATTGACGGTTCGAGAAGGTCTTGAATGTTTTGTCGTCAGAAAATGCATCCAAACTAGGTTTGGATGTCTATTGTTGTAGCATGGAAATGTGTTCATCTATACTTATAGACAAATTGAAGCCCTATGAGCATAACTACAGGACATATGATTCGGAGCTAGCAACGGTAGTTCGCTCTTTAAAAATATGGCATCATTATCTTTATAGTGTAAGTGTGGATAATATATGGATTACAAGAGTGTCAAATAATTTTTCATGCAAAATGAGTTAAATATGAGTAAAGAAGGTGGCTGGGATTAGTTAAGTCTATGATTGCACTATCTATTACAACCCTAGTAAGGCTAATGTGGTCTAAAATTCTCTTAGTAGATAGATACGATGACAATTGCTAGTTGGCAGCTTTATGATAGGGTAGGGATTACTGGCCAAGGAAGTTGAGAATCAAGGTTTTCAAGTCCCAACTCATACAAAAGCAAGAGTGACAATATTGATGGTTTGAACCACCATAAGAGATCGAATATTGAATCTCATGATAAAGAACAATTTATGAAAAAGACTTTGATTGAGATTGGTACAGGTAAGTAAAGGGGTTTGAGGAAAGATAATGTGTACTCGATGATGGAAAGATAATGAAAGAAATATTAAAATAATCTATCGCGTATGTCATGCACCCTGGAGGCATGAAAATATAACAAGGCCTTCGAAATACTTTTTAGTGGAGGAATATGAAAAGATGTATTAGAGTTTTTGTATATTATATATAGTTTGTCAGCAAATCAAAACAAAACACCAGAGACTATCAGGGCTACTAAATCCGTTGGATATTCTAGAGTGAAATTTGGAATATATAGTAATGGATATCGTAGTAGGACTTCCAAAGTCAGTAAAATATCACAATATCATTTGGGTTGCGATAGATCGACTGACTAAGCCAGCTCATTTCTGCGGGTCAAAATGACACATGGTATGGATCAATATGCTCAGTTTTAGAACTGTAGATTATTGAAAGTATTGTACAAGTCACAGACAAGATTAGGCAATGAATCGAGACAATGCAAGATCAACACAAAATCTATGCTAATGCCAGAAGAAAAGATTTGGATTTCAAACTGGGGACAAACTAAAGGTCTCCCAATATGTGGAACTGGTGAAAGGGGTACTTAGGTTTGGCAAGAAAGGGAAATTTAGGCCACAGTTCATTGAAACTTTCAAAATGGATTAGATCTAAATTGTAGGATCTATTTTGCCCACATCCTGCATGAGCATTCATCCTTACAAATAACATGTAGCTTTACAGGATTGTCTCTCTTAAACTTATTGATAGAGTAGTTTCTAAACGACTTCTTCATTTCATCGTATGAATTAAATTTATGGCCAATTGTAAATCTTTGGTTATTATCATGCTCTGCTACAAAATTTTGATATCATGCCAATTCCTCATTTTCAAATTCTTCACTTAGAAAGTATTTCCAATGGAGTGGAGTTTGAATAGAGCAAGAGTTCCTCCTCAACTCCCTCGTACACATACTTCTCAGAAAAATCATCATCGTCATCTTCAAGGTCATAACCTGATTTGCGAACTTCTTCATTAATTTTTTCATCGACTTCTTTATCTAATTGTTGCTAGTGTTCTTGATCTGAAGAAGAAAAGATATTAATCTTTGGGAGAGTTTGTTAAATAACAAAGTCAAACAATGTATTTGGTTAGATAACCTTCTTTCAATATTTGTTGGTCGAATGACCTTAAATTATAAAATACAATAAATTAAGGGTAATTGTATTACCACTACAAATTTTAATTATTACATTACAATTAAAATATATTTTTAATAAATGCACCACAATAAATTTACAATTATAATCCTGATTCAATAAAAATAAAAAATTGAAACAAAAAATAATAAAATATTGTGATGTACTTATTACCAGTATTAATCCTCATTCTCTCAACCTTCCCCTCATTATTTAAAATAATAAGTTGATAAATCTTATAAAATGTGCAATTAAATAATGTAAGTCCAATGAAATGTATGAATAAAAATGAATTTGACTACTTCATAATACAAAAAAGTTGTCAATCATGGGTTTAATTGAAAAGATTTTCAAAGTTCGATAAAGTGAACCAAGTATAAATGAATCTAAAGTGGCATAATTTCTCCTCCTATTTCATTTTAGAAAATATTACTTCTCAACTTTAATCCTAACTCTTGTTTGGTGAAGATTAAAAATTAGACTTTTAATAAATTTTAATAAAAAAATGATAAATTGTGTGATTGAAAAATTGTTGATCTCATGAAATATGTGACTACAAATTAATTATTGATTTTAATTTAGATTAAAATGCGAATTTTAATTTTCACCAAACAGAAACCTAAATAGAGTCTCCGTTTGGCCACCTTTCTCATTCTCATTTTTTCTTCTTTATCTTATTCTTAACCACAAATTATTAAAAAAAAAAAATACTATTTCAAACATTAAAAACTGAAAGAAAAGGGGCCAAACGTGTTGATAAGATGTTGGTTAAACTAGTGATTTATAAGGAAAATTCTTATTGTACATCATTTATATAATCTTTTATAGATTGACGATGTGTTAAGAAAAAATTGGAAAACTAGGAATTTTTTTTATTTGATTGATGAGATTTCGACCTAATCAAATCTCATCACATCATCTAATAATAAATAAATTTTTAAGTTATAATGTATACGTAGCACAATCGAATTTATAATTGAGACGGTTCTAAAAATTATGATACCAAACATGGTGTGACCTCATTATTTTTCATATTATAATTTTTTTTCTCTTCTTATCAACTATGATCTTGTCTAGATGCATTTAGAATTGTAATTTCAACCGTTGCCAAGTAAAATTTGGACTGTTGCTTTTCACCATTTTCCAAAGAAATCTGACATGGCAACCGCAATATTGGACCATTTTATGATAGAATGACGTTTTTTCCCTTTATATTTAATTCATTTCGCATGACATATAGGCTTCTTCGGTATTTGGTGTTAAAAATGTTAGATTTTGTTCTAAAGTGGGCTCCATTCTGCAATAAAAAAACGATCACTTAATTGCTGAAAATGGGAAGAAAGTGCTCCTAAATAAGCCTTATATTTTATTCAATAGAATAATATTATACGTAAACTCTCAAAAATTTTTGTTCCTTTTTAACTCACGTTTTTAAAAAGGTTACTATTCTTATGAGGCCAAATTCAAAACCAAGAAAAGTAAGTGTGGACCTCATTTCTAGCTCCACTTCCCTTCCCCTACTCCTCGCCACCTACCCCATCTCAAATCTGGCGGGGAAACTTCAAAATTCACAAACCCATTTAGAGGGAAACTCAAAATCTTCAAAAAGTTTCAAAATATTCCATTAATTCGTATAGTAATCATTTATATCTATTTATATACGTCTCTGTATAGCGCAGATTTTCGAGTTCTTCACAGAAATAGTAGTATACTGTTCGACGAAATTCCTTAGAGAGTAGAATCTTGAAGATTGCCAGGAAAAAATGTATGTGGTGAAAAGGGATGGGAGGCAGGAGGCGGTTCACTTCGACAAGATAACGGCACGGCTGAAGAAGCTGAGTTATGGGCTGAGCAGTGAACACTGTGATCCGGTGCTTGTGGCGCAGAAGGTCTGTGCAGGGGTCTATAAGGGCGTTACCACTAGTCAGCTTGATGAGTTGGCTGCCGAGACTGCAGCTGCCATGACGGCCAACCACCCTGACTATGCTTCTGTGAGTTCATCATTTTCATTTTAAACCCTTTGTATGTTATTAATTTATGATTCTGAGTTTTGGATCTTTCTAATTTCTGTTGGATTTTATTGTTTTATTTTATTTTAATTTTTTTTTTTCATTTCATATTATGTATCCACGTCTCCTTTAAATTTGTTTTCTTTTGCCTCTCGGATTTTTATTGGTACTTTGTTATGCATAGAGTTTAATCAATGACCACTGAATTTGCTATAGGTTATCAGTTCCTCATCAAAATTCAGAAGGTTACTCCTTGCTCACTGAAGTTTGCTGTATGTTACTATTTGTTCAACTAAATTTAAAAGTTACTCATTGTTCACCCAAATTTGTTACCCATTCATCACCTATATCATTTTCATAATTGTTACCTATAGCAAAGTTTAGTGAACAATGAGTAATTTTGTTCAAATTTAGGTGAGCAATGGGTAATTTTTTATAGATTGATGAGCAAGTAGCAATCATAGCAAAGTTCAGTGGCCATTTATTAAATTAACTCGTTATGCATATACAAAAATTCTGTTTTTTTTTTTTTGGCAATATTCTTTCATAATTCTCAATTCCTTGACTGTAATTATCTCGACCAAAATGTAAATGGAAGCAAATTTGTTATCTGGATAAATTTGAGGTTAATGTTGGGTTTCATTTGATGAAAATGGTGCAGTTGGCAGCAAGGATTGCCGTTTCAAATTTGCACAAGAACACGAAGAAATCATTTTCTGAGACGTAAGTACTCTTACAATTACTTACAAACACAGCCAGCACATATTTGTTCTTTAATACATCCCTATATCTAGATTGTGGTTCACGATAGTAATAAGATTCTAAGGTGGTCTTGATTTGTGTTATTTTTACAGGATTAAAGACATGTACAGCCATGTGAGCGAGCGATCAGGACTAAAAGCTCCTTTGATTGCAGATGATGTTTATGAGATAATAATGAAGGTATTTTCACTTTCAGTGGATATTGGACTTGATATTAATTTTCCACTGCATCAATATGGTTGAAGATCTTAAGTTGAAACTAAAGTTTCTATAGAGTCTTTTGAAGTTAGTTTATGAATATAACATAGAACTTCTACAAAGTTGAATTGCCTGGAAAGAGGAAATGAAAGAAAAGGGATATACAAACAATGGTTGTTACATATATATAATGGTTTACATACACGTGATGGCATATGACTTGTTTAGAATTTTTTCAACCAAACAAAAAATAAATTAATTTCTACTTTTTTTAACATCTCAAATAAATAAATTTCTACATTTTTTAACATCTCATATGCACATAAAACAATGAATTAGTTTTATTGATAAGTGCTCAAACTCGAGATCCCAATGATTGTGCCTTGGATTTTTATTTCCAGCTTGTTGCTAATACATTTTTTTTCCAGAATTCTGCTCGTCTTGATAGTGAGATCATATATGACAGAGACTTTGATTATGATTTCTTTGGTTTTAAAACTCTCGAGAGATCGTATCTCTTAAAGATCAGAGGGAAGGTTGTTGAAAGGCCTCAACACATGTTGATGAGGGTTTCTGTTGGGATCCACAAGGATGATATAGATGCAGCTATCAAAACATATCATCTATTGTCTCAGCGATGGTTTACACATGCATCTCCTACACTTTTTAATGCTGGAACACCAAGGCCACAAGTATGATAATTTTTGATTGCTACTAAAAACTTGCATTTTAGATTCCTTGTGTGAAAATTTTGTAGTTGATGATCACCGTGGTGTATTTGTCACTAATAAGTTCTCTCTTATGTCTGACAGCTGAGCAGCTGTTTCTTGATATGCATGAAAGAAGATAGCATCGAGGGCATTTATGATACTCTGAAAGAGTGTGCTGTTATCAGCAAATCAGCAGGGGGAATTGGTGTCTCTGTTCATAACATCCGTGCTACTGGAAGTTACATTCGTGGAACAAATGGGGCATCCAATGGCATTGTTCCAATGCTGCGAGTGTTCAATGACACAGCTCGATATGTTGATCAGGGAGGTGGCAAGAGGAAAGGTTAGCTACTATGCATTTCTTCTTTTGTTGTTGATGTTTTTGTGATACTCTCTTTTGATTTCTTATGTCCTTTCTGTGATGAGAATAGGTGCTTTTGCTGTGTATCTTGAACCGTGGCACGCTGATATCTTTGAGTTTCTTGATTTAAGGAAAAACCATGGAAAGGTACTAGAAGCTAGCAATTAACATATGCATTTTCTTAGTGTTCAATTCATTTTTTGTTTTTGTCAATCCATTTCATTCATTATATGAAAGTTTAAAGTTTCTCTCCTTCCCATCTTTTGCAGGAAGAGCACCGTGCCAGAGATCTATTTTATGCTCTTTGGGTGCCTGATTTATTTATGCAGAGAGTCCAATCTAATGGACAATGGTCATTGTTTTGTCCAAATGAGGCTCCTGGATTGGCTGATTGTTGGGGTGAAGAGTTTGAGACTTTGTACACACAATATGAGAAACAGGTGAAGCAAGTTCATTCAAAGCACATCAGTGATGCATTCTGTTTCACATATAATATGTTTAAAATTTTCATTTTTTGGCTCAGGGCAAAGCTAAGAAGGTTGTCCAGGCACAGAATCTTTGGTTTGAAATCTTAAAATCCCAGATTGAAACTGGAACTCCTTATATGCTGTATAAGGTGACCCTGATAACCACATCATTGTTCTTTATAGTTTTATTTGTCGTTTTTCTGCTTGCATTTTTTCTTATTGTTAACCTTTTTGGTTTTACTCTTCATTTTCCAGGACACTTGCAACAAAAAAAGCAACCAGCAGAATTTGGGAACCATTAAATCCTCTAACTTGTGCACTGAGATAATTGAATACACGAGTCCAACTGAAACTGCTGTATGCAATCTAGCATCAATTGCTCTACCACGATATGTTAGGGAGAAGGTTGTTAAATGGCACATATATTGGAAGAATTAGTCTTTTCTGTCCATTTTCTCTATTCATTCATTCATTTACATTTATTTTTTGACAGGGAGTGCCCATGGAAGCACAACCGTCAAAGCTTGTAGGCAGTATAGGGTGTAAAAACCGATACTTTGATTTTGACAAGCTGGCTGAGGTTTGATATACTATACTTAGTAATTACCTAGATTATTAGTTTCAATTACATGACATGCAAAGACTTGAGTAATTATCTTGATGTTTGATTTTTGACTCTGTTTTAATTGTTCTGTTTGGTAGGTCACTGCATTAGTAACTACAAACCTTAACAAGATAATTGATGTCAATTATTACCCTGTTGAAACTGCAAAAAGATCTAATATGCGACACAGGCCAGTAGGGATTGGGGTTCAGGGTCTTGCAGACACTTTCATGTTGCTTGGCATGGCATTTGATTCTCCAGAGGTGAAGTTACTTCGCTAATCTAATTGCTCTTTCACGTCTATGCCTAATGACTTGGATCTAATTGAACCTTAACTTCAACTGCAGGCTCAAAAGTTGAACAAGGACATATTTGAGACCATATACTACCATGCTTTAAAAGCTTCATCTGAATTAGCTTCAAAGGAAGGTGCATATGAGACATATGTTGGCAGTCCTGTGAGCAAGGTGTGATTTGAGTAGCTTTTCTTACTATTGGACCTTTTGCTTCTAGACATATTTGAATATGTAATTTTTTCTTCAAACAAAAAAAAAAAACAAATTGTTTTTTGTTTTGTTTTTGTAAGTTAGGAAACTCTTACTCTAAAATAGCTCCACTTGGTTATCACTGTTTGATTAAGTTGCATCTGTACCTTTCAGGGAATTCTTCAGCCAGACATGTGGGGAGTGAAGCCTTCAGATAGATGGGATTGGGATGCTCTCCGAGAAATGATAATGAAAAATGGAGTAAGAAATTCACTTCTTGTAGCACCTATGCCCACTGCTTCGACCAGCCAGATTCTTGGGAATAATGAGTGCTTTGAGCCATATACTTCCAATATCTACAGTCGCCGAGTTTTAAGGTTCTTTGTTCGTTAACATTAATTTCCCTCCTCCCAATTTGAATTTGTTTTTTCGCCGTCTGACTTTCATGTAATGGTTGCTCTTTCAGTGGTGAGTTTGTTGTGGTCAACAAACATCTTCTTCATGATTTGACTGAGATGGGTCTTTGGTCGCCTACTCTTAAGAACAGGATAATCTATGAGGATGGTTCTGTTCAGAAAATCCTAGAGATTCCCGAAGAACTTAAAGTTATTTACAAGTATGCATTTACAGTTCAGAAGTCTCTTGCTATACTTTTTATTGCCAATGTTAATTTGATTTGTTTGTTTATCAGGACTGTTTGGGAGATCAAACAACGAATATTGGTTGACATGGCTGTTGACCGTGGATGCTTCATAGACCAGAGTCAAAGCCTCAACATTCACATGGATCAACCCAATTTTGGAAAGCTTACTTCTCTACACTTCCATGCCTGGTCAAGGGTAAGTACCGGTTTAGATTAGCATTTTGCATTTTTTTCGAGAAGCATCCCATGTTTTTGGAGCAATGCTAGAATGTAAAGGTGCACTGAACAGGTGTGGAAAGCATGTTTGGCTAAGCTTTAAAAAAGAAAGTAAAATCTACTTTTAATCTTCTATTTGTGAAATATAATTTTAAAAGATATTTGATTGGGTGGAGAGTGAGGAACAAAAACCTCAAGCTAGGCCACCTTGGGCGAAAGGTTCTGTTTCGTAAGGCTCAGCAAAGATCAAATTCTGTGTTTGACTCTGATTGGGTCGTATAATTTCCCTCCCTCATCAACCTTCAAATGATTCTGTTCCCAGTTAATTGCACCTGTAACCCTTTGTTTTGCCTGCCTTCCTAGCCGTTGAAACACAAGCAAGGATTTCTTTTCTAACAATTTTTTTTCTAGCAAGTCTTTAACTTACTTTCTTAAAAAGTAACTTTTAAGCTTAGCCAAATATGCTCTAAGAATTTGATTTCCTAGGGCTTATGACTTCCCCCCTTTGTGTTTGTTGCCTACGGGTGTAAACCTGTGCCTGTTGTCTGTGCTAGGTCTCACTTTTCTGTGAAAGTGGCCTGCCCTGCTTACACATTAGTTTTGCTTGTGCCCTGATTTTTATTCTTGTATCTGGACTTGAAGGGTTTGAAGACCGGTATGTACTATCTAAGATCACGTGCTGCAGCTGATGCTATCAAATTCACTGTTGACACTTCAATGATAAAGGTAGACACTGTTCAAGGCTGGAATCCTCGTCCCAATTAATTTACAGTTGCACTAAGTAATTTGTGGCTTTGTACATCTGTTTGCAGGATAAGCCCAAGGTGGTAGCTGATGATGAAAATAATAATATGGCACAAATGGTCTGTTCTTTAACTAACCGGGATGAGTGCTTGGCTTGTGGAAGTTAGAGCTTCAAAAGCAAACATTCTTTCCTTTGGAGTTTGCTGAGGATTCTATCCCTAGATGCTAAAAATGACGTGTGCTACGTCGGGAGGCATTTTCGGTCGTCGGGATATTATACTTGACATTTGTGCTTCACGGTCTTTGAAAAGTTCGATCATCAGATGCTTACATTTGTGCAACTTAATGTATAGGTCCTAATCGATTCACTTTAGAAGAAAATTATAGGTATTTGTTAACACCTTCTAATTTATGCTTTCTTCACTGTATTTTTTGCCGTGTGCTTCGATATGAGGTTATGTGAAATGGGAAGTAATTTAATTTCTGAAATCTGTGAGAATGTTGTGTTGACTTTAAAAAATGAACTCAATAGATATGGGGTTCGCTCGTGCATACGTAAGTTAAATCCATCACGTTAATGGCGATCGGTGGTCAGGATAGCTCAAAAATTTGAATGTGGGAGAAGTTTAACGACACAAGACGTTTTCATTTAGGCTTTTGGCAAGATTCATGGAACAATATTGTATAATAATCAACAATCAATTAAGAACAACATTTGTAGTTGAAATATGGTGATATATGAGAGAATAATATAACTCTAAATAGTAAAAGTTTCATTAGCTTTTAATTGTTATATGGTGGGGGTATTTATAGTATTACAAATTAAATATTGACATTTGGATCAAATTATATGTGACCTCACCTCCAAGGTCAAGACGTCAAGTCCTAACTATTACTACATTGACTTTATAACCTTACAAAGCATTAAATGTTCAATAAAGCTATGGGTACAGAATGCAAACACAGAATTCTTACAGGATTTTGAAATGTAATGACGTGGCAACATTTAAAAATAAATAAATTGAAAAAGACACCGGGAAAGGCCGTGGGAAAGTCAAAGCCTACTCACCATTTCCCCCCAAATTTTCTCTCGATTCCCCCTACTCCTTCTCCCATCCATCTCCGGCCAAAATCTGGTGAATTGAACGGGGAGCAACTCCAAATTCCGGTGAATAGGAAAGCCGACCGCATTGTTCGACAACGAAGCCATTTTTATCAACCATTTCTTGCGAAGCTGCACTGCCCCTCGTCTATATTGGTAGAGAAAGGTAATTTCTATCAAGTTCTTGCGAAGCTGCACTGACCCTCTTCTATATTGGTAGAGAAAGGTAATTTCTTTCATGGGTTCTAAATTGGTTTACTAATTCCGGAAGCCATAGCTATATTTTCATATGTGGAAGTTGAAATTCCATTTTTTTCAACTGATAGTTCCTTTTTTGGAAGCTATTGTGTTTCGGCCAACTGAATTTCATAAACGTGATTGTGTGTAAACATTATTTGATAGTTCGGCCAAGGAGAATGGTAATTTATAGTCTTCGAAGATACTGGGACTGGAGCAAGCATTTAAACAAAGCTGTGTTTAGTTTTTTGTCTTTGAAGAGTTGCAATCTTTGGGAAGATTAGTTTGATATACTGCTTTAACATAGCGTAATTCATTTCCTTCGATTCATTGCTGTTTTATTTCACTTGAACATTGCACAAATTACTGAGGACAAATTTCAGTTGAGTACTTTATTCATCACTTGCATTTAGCCATTGTTGAATTTCAGTTTACAAAATGTTTGTTAATTACGATTGGGCCACTTTGTTTTTTCAGCAGATATCGACTAGAATGTGACCTCGGATATCGGAAATGTTTTGAGGTCGAACGGGATACCGGTAATAAAGGGCGATTGTTCTTCACCTGTAGTAATGACCGTGGATATTTCGATTGGGTGAAAAATGAATATTTAGGCGGGGAATCAAGTTCTGTTAATGACACCTTGAATCGTGCGCCTAACGAGGAAAACGGAGAATTGCCAAGATTCTTTGATGGGCTAGCTCAAATTAGCTAGAAACGAGATGTCGACATATCATTGCATGTGACTTTTAGCAAGGGAAAAGGAATTGCCAAATGTGACGGGAAAGGAAAGGGGTCGACATGAAAGAAATCAGCTTTGTTTAGTTTGTAAGGTCTGAAATCAGCTTTGCTTAGATCCGTAACGACTTCATTTCACCTTCCATCATAGACTCCTTTTTGAGTTTGTTCTTTTGTAATGATAGATTATCTTTTGTTCATCGCATTTTCGTTATTTTCTTCGGCTTTTGTCCTGATTACTTTGTTGTTGCTTAGTAGATTACTCTGCTGGTTTTTTTGGCTAAATTGTCCTAGACATGAATCAGACCACAATTTGAAAAAATCAGGCAACATAGTTGATGGATCAAGTGCTTCCAGTGATACCATGAAGAGTGCCATTGAAGGATACAAAAAATTGAACCACCCTCAATCCTAACCTCTCCCAATTTCAGATCCAGATTCACTCAAAAAAGAGAAGTTCATATCCATTTTTGTTTGCTACGTATGTTTTCACTCAAAAGACAGATCCGGCAGTTTGTTCGCTGGAAGAAAAATGCTGCTAAATTAATTTAAACATACCCATTAATCTATTTGTTTTACTACACAATCCCATGAATCCATTTCACAAACTCCAGCTCTTTAGTGGCACCAAATATAACAAATGCTTACAACAATGTCATTAAAAAAGCACTTGTTCCACATGAAGTTATTTATCAAAACATACATGTCTAGCTAGAAAGATCAACAATTGTACGAGTATCCATTCCTTCAGTTTCATCACAGCCCTTAAATGTTCCTTCAGTTTCATCACACAGCCCAAATGACTCTTTAGAAGATTTCCCTTAGATTTTTCAAGAACTACCACGTGACCGTTGCCTCTCCAAGCTCTCTTGTGTCCTGATAACTTGAGTATCCATTCCTGCAGAGAAATAAAGCCATTTGAACAACAAGCCCATAATTAATAAAGCCATACATAAATACCTAAAACTCCCTAATATGCAAAGAAATAAAGTCATTGGGCTGTATTAATACTTTTTAGTTCTTTACTTTAATCTTCATAACATGAAGTTATTACACTAGTTCCACATGAAATGGGACTACTGAAATGCTTTTGTGTGTATTTACTGATCTTTTTCCAGCCCTCCTTTTGTTTGCCTGGAGTCGAGTTCAGTTTACTTTTAGATTGGAACTCTTAGTCGAGATGGTGGCGGGATAGATGATTTAGTTGATTCCCTTTACTGCATAATTTGATATACATTTACATTAATATGCCTTTCAATGACAGATTAATTATGTAAAAATCCTAGTCTAGGAATAATTTTATTATTTTTCATTTTCAACCTACTCCTTCCATCCTATGTTTGTCATTTCTTAAGATTTAATACGTTTCCAAAAGTGGAATGTTCTCACCTCAATAATTTGTGCAATGTTCAAGTGAAATAAAACAGCAATGAATCGAAGGAAATGAATTACGCTATGTTAAAGCGGTATATCAAACTAATCTTCCCAAAGATTGCAACTCTTCAAAGACAAAAAACTAAACACAGCTTTGTTTAAATGCTTGCTCCGGTTCCAGTATCTTCGAAGACTATAAATTACCAATCATTCTCCCTGGCCGAACTATCAAATAATGTTTATACACAATTGCGTTTATGAAACTCAGTTGGCCGAACACAATAGCTTCCAAAAAAGGAACTATCAGTTGAAAAAATGGAATTTCAGCTTCCACATATGAAAATATAGCTATGGCTTCCGGAATTAGTAAACCAATTTAGAACCCATGAAAGAAATTACCTTTCTCTACCAATATAGAGGAGGGTCAGTGCAGCTTCGCAAGAAATGGTTGATAAAAATGGCTTCGTTGTCGAACAATGCGGT
>CAIGRF010104741.1:0-18189 GCA_903798235.1 Fraxinus ornus | reverse complement strand
AAAAAAAAAAACGCTTATTTTCATTAAAATACCTACTCAAAATTTTAAATTCTTTTGGAAATTAGACTTTCTTGATTGATAATTAACGGAAAATGGAAAATAGTATATACTTAAAAAAAAATTACTAATATTTCCACGGGTAGATTACGGTTGTACACATGTATATAATCGTTTACATAATGATTTACATACACATGAAGTGGTGAGATATGGTTGGATCAAAATTTCTTCAACTAAATAAAAAAAAAAAGTAAATTATCCACTCTCTTTTTGACACATCATCTGTATGTAAACCATTATGTAACTTCATTATGTACAAGTAGCATTATTCGGTAGATTACTCGTCTCGGAATAAATAAAACATGTAACGGTATATCCAATATCACAAGACCTCTCAAAACTTATATTTTGTAAAAAAATTTAATCATTTTTGGATATGTCCAATGACAACTTGGATCCTTACCGCACATGGATCCTAAACAAATTTTTCCGAACTTAAAATAAGGGAAGACTGCATATGGCAATCAGTATCAATGACTGACCTGAAAGAAGCTCTATCCTTCTCTTCTACTATAGAAGCTAGAATGGTCAGTCATTGGTGTCTGTGATACCCAGAAATGTAATCATTTCGCAGCTTTTCATCCCCTTTCTTGTCTAGAGGGCTACCAGCCTTCCTCTTACGATTGGCTAACCTTGGTGACTGATATTCCCTGTCGTCATCAAATGGTTCGACTTCCCCTTCTTCTACAGTGTGAAAATCATCCCCATGTCCATCTCCAGATGGGTGATGAGAGTTCTCATGCTCCGACTGATTAGTAGGTTTGGACCAGTTCGTTTTGTTTTCTCGCTTAATCTTCTCGCTCTCACCAGGCAATTCAACATCCTCCAGTTCTCTCTCGAGCTCATCCATAGGGTCTCTTTTACGATTTATGTCTCCACGGGCTTTCCTCCGTTCCAGAGCTGCTTTAACCTTCTCTTTGTCAATCTTTTTTATAGCATCTTGAGGTGATTGGGCAACTGTGCCGTCCTTGTGGGCCAAATTTCTGCTACTGTATTTATCCTTCAGTTCCACTGCATCCCTTGTTTCAAATCCCCCAAAACTCCTGTCTCGATCTTCATCAACATGTTCATCAGACCCAAACCTTGATTTATTCTGGCTCTCCTCCAAGTTCCCCTTATCAGGCAATCGTTCTCGACGATGGTATTGGTAGTCATTAATATCATCATCTCCCTTGTGATCTGGAATGCTTTTCTTTTCAATGTTCCCATAGTCATTGTCTCGAGTCTGGGGGGTTCTTGGCAGCCCATCATGACCATCAGCATGTGACGGCTCAGGAAATGGCCTCGCCAATGCTGCCTTGGAGGTTCCAGCCTTTGAAGTAGCCACTACACCATGAGAATTACTGTGACTAGTGATGTGCTCTTCATTCACAGGAGCTTTTAGTTGAGGTTGTTGATTGCCTCCAGTGCTCCCTTCCGCTTCACTGGCCTGAGAAGGTGGTGCTCTATTTTGTTCATACAATTCTAGCATCTGATTGCTGACCTCTGCAAGGAATAAAGTCTCTGGTCAAAATGGAAATATCTCTAATTAACTCAGAATTTAATGTGCAATGAAATTATAGCATTCCTATTGAATACATCATCCCTCGACTTCCCTAGTTTCAATGAGAAATCAAATTTAATTCAAAACGCAATCTTTAAAAAAAAAATCCCACATTCTAGTTAGGTGAGACTGAAATCACAAAAACATGATAAAGATACTAAGACCACAACCCTGATCTGCATACTGCTGTCAAAGGAAGTCTAAACACAGACCCTCCAATTGGCGTGGAGTGACGTCAAACTCCTGCCACCAAACCTTCTCACCATCAGAAGGGAGCTTTACTTTGAGGAATTTGGCAGCAAGAAAAATAGCACCTGCTGCAATGTGGTGGGGCTTAAACTGCAAGCATAGAGAAGTCCGAAGCCTGCATGCCGCTTTCCCGTGTCAAAAAGAGGAGGAAAAATGGCCCAAGGATCAGCACTATATTAGAACTATAACAAGCAAATATACCATACCCATCATTAACAAAGTTCCATGCAACTTGAGCTAGGGCATTTTGAGCAACCTTGAATTTTTTTATTGCCTCGACAAGGGGTTTATATGGATGGAGTACATTGAGGTCAAAAGCTAGAGTTCCAAGAACAACCCTCTCTCCCAGTAAAATAAGTTCTTTTTGTTGTTCATATACCTCCTGCAAGGGATACAACAATATCAAATACCTGGAAGACAGTACAAACACTACAAACATTCCATGAAGATCAGGCTCAACTAGTAAATAGCATTCCAGATCGAAATAGATGATAATGTTATGTACCATAGAAAATCGTAATACACTAACTTGTCACAGTACAATTTTCTTTAGCAATAGGCCTCTAAGAAATAGAAAAGGTCAAACTCACTAGAAATAAAGGAACCAGACCCGGTAGTAGTAAAGCCAATATCAGAGATAATGAGTACAGAAACAAAGAACACACCTTTTGCTTGATCCTTTGCACAGCTGCAGGATCCTTCTTATGAATGATTTCATACGACACTAGTATGACATCTTTCAGAGGTCGAGGAGTTTCTTCGACTTTGCCAGCGAGGAACATACATACCGTGGCAATTGTCTGCAAAAAGAGCACAAGAAATCACGCACAAACTATCAATTTTGTTTACAGAAATGTCATTGGGAAATTAAGGCTAAAGCGAAGTCCTAAAGTGTACACATAATACTAGCAATATGACAAAAATTATTGAAAATAAGGGTGGGTCAGATCGTCGTCGAGACTAGCAATATGCCCTAGGCTATGAAAGCTAATTTTAAAATGAAGAAGAGGCATAACAACAGGAGAAATAATAGAAGACAATTAAAAAGAATGGTGAGGAAGAAAAAGAGAAAGAAAGACTAGCACAAAGTTTTTAAAGTTTCAAACCGCAGCTTAGTATTCCACTATCCTAAAAGTATTAGATCAAAATTTCTATTTTGAAAATGAAAACACGTTTGGCCTTGCAACATTATTCTAACATTATTTTCTTTCATTTGATTTATTGACATATAAAGTTCTTAATAGCAGCCTAATGATATTTCAGATCTTAAAACAGGAAGGAAAAAGCGCGCAAGCTGGCCAAACATCCACGGTTATCAAAAAAAAAAAAACAGGAAGGAAGGAAGGAAAAAAATGGAATAAGACGAAATAAGCCATCAAGGAATCAATACCTTAACAAAATTAAAATTATGTGAGTTAAGGATTCTTATGTAATGATTTTAAAACTGCTAATTTGAGTGCAGGTTCTTAATCATCCAATATCATTTTCATACATATTTTAAATATAGCACACATAATACCTTCATCAAATAATTACCCACAAAACTTAAATAAAAAATTTGTTCTCTGTGCTCAAAATATACAAAACTTGTACAGAGAGAATCCTGAGTCGTAATTTTTTAATGGAAGTAGAAGGCAAGGAAATGTAAAAGAAAAACTGAGAAACAAAACAAGAAGACTTGGTAAGTAGAAGAACTGCAGTGCAGTGTTGCAACTGTAGCTGGTGAGTTTGTACTGTTAAATGAACAGGTGTGCACAGACCCCAATACATACATAGTAGGTTTTGTTCGAGCCCTTTTATTTTCATAATTCATCTCTTAACAAGTCAATCAGATGTATGTTATTTATAGATTTGTTGGGGTTTTCTACTTTCCTTGTTCTTCTCGTCTTGTTTCTGGTGGAGCATCAATGTGATGTTCATATGTTTTTGAATACTTCCAATTGAAACCAATCATCTTTGGGAAACAAAACAATGATAAGAGAAGATTTAGAACAACATGAAAACGCCGATGGAAGTGCAGATAATCATACTAGAAAAAGATGTGAATGAGCTTTAGGAGTGGTTGGACCATTGAAAACAAATGTAGCATAACGAGGAAAATGGAGTAACTTTCGATCCAGGAGGATTTACACAGCTAGGATTACACTTTATACATGATGTTAATTCACACTTTTGAGCAGTTGTCGTCTTCTGATAAATAAAATTGATAATCCATTTATGCAGGTTTCCCTTGAGTTGAAGATGCAGTTCTTCTCTCAATTCAATTCTTTCACTTCACTGAGAGAGACAGGTACATATCAATCCCAAATTACTCCAGAAAATCAAAGCCACGATCTACATATGGTCTACCGATGGGAATCTAGAAAATAAATTATATGTTAAACTTCTCAAATCAGATACGTAATTAGGGTTTTATATTCTCTAGTATTATAATTTGATAGATTCTATAGTATTTTGTTAAATGTTTCCTACTTATATTAGACTAGTTTAAACCCTATATAGAGGAGCTCATGCATAGTAATACTTACACTTCAATATTGAATAAAAACTTTTTTTCTTTTTTTTTTGAAAAGTAATCAAAATTTTATTAATCAATGCATAATACACGGGGGTGTATAATCATTTTAAGTCAGAAAAGAACGACATGAAATTAGACAGCCCATCTATATACCTAATAGCCACAATATTAAACCAAGTATACAATGTCAGATAAAACAAATCTCTAATCTGCGCTGTTGTCCGTAATTGGTCTTAAAAACAGCGGTTGTTTCTTTCTCTCCATACGCACCAAACAATGTAAACCAGAATATGTCAGATAAAACAATTTCCTAATCTGCGCTTTTGTCCGTGATTGGTCTTCAAAACGGCAGTCGATTCTTTCTCTCCACAAGCACCAAACGACGCAACTCGGAATAAGGTATAAAAACCTTATATTTCATATTCACTCTATATTCCCTCCCTTTCTTTTAATATTGAACAAAAACTTATATTGCATCCCTCTAAATTCACTCTATATTCTCTCCCTTTATTCTCTTTCTACTCTCCTCTTTATCGTTTTCTCAATCTTGTTCTTGTTCGTTGCACACTCTATATTCTCTCCCTTTATTCTCTTTCTACTCTCCTCTTTATCGTTTTCTCAATATTGTTCTTGTTCGTTGCATCCTAAGTCGTCTACATTCCAGAAAATATTTGAGAAAAACGAATGTTGCACTAGACCTCATATTGGGTTTTCAGTTCTGTCGAAAGCACACCAAGCAAGTATGAATATGCACGGATAGTATAAATGCAACTATTGTTACTTTTCATTTTAAAAAATATAAGTACCACATCCATCTAACGGCAACACCTCCATAAATCTACGACGCACTCGGAATGAAATCAACCTGGATAGGAATGTGACAATTTTTTCATGAAAAATACTTTTCAACTTTTGGTCATGTGACCAAATTTTCCTCAAAACCAAGGAAAACATTTTCTTTAGGAAGAGGTGGCTTTTATTTTTCAGGTAATTCACTCTCCCTTTCTCTCTCTCAACTCTTTCATCTACTCACTAATAAAAAATGAACAAGTATAATATTTTCTAAATTAAAAACTAAATCAATCAAACACATTTAATTAAAAAATTCCAGACAAATAAGTTCTAAACAATTGAAATGCTTAGAATTTATTTTCTTTCCATACAAATTCCATATTCGCAATCAAACGAACCCTTAGGAAAGTTAATGATGATTAAAAACAAAACAAATTGTTTTCCTGGTTTTATTGCACAAACTGTGAAACAAAAAAATAAATAATAAATAATATAAAAATATTGTTGGTTAATTGTTTCATTCTCAATAGCTCCTGCATTTCCCAAAACTTATGGTGGTCTGCAAGTTATTTGGATATCATGACAAACTGGATAATGAATTTCTTTCAAATTCCAGACAGGTCATAACCTTGTTCGCATAATTCGTACAGGTAGGATAGCTCTCCAGCTAACTCATGCAGGCCAGCAGCGGTGCTGTAGTCAGTTGGAGGGGTATGAGTTGTGTCCTTACTCGATTCCATCTTAGTTAGAAGAGACTCCACTCAGGTTGCAAACTTTCTAGAAGAGTCGAGGATGTTAGAATTATGGAGGAGAAGAAACGTTAAGGTTTATCAGGAACAGAGCTCGTCTTCCAAAATAGAATGGGATTTTTGTGAAGTTGATCATTACGAGTGTTATTATGTATTTGATAGGGAGGTTCACTGACAAAAAGAAGGTGATTCCTTGTTTAGTATGAATTTGTGAAATGACCATCCATAAAATTATTCAACAAGCTCTAGAGGAGACAGTTGAAGATGAAAACTAGTGGAATATGAGGATATGTGATCGAGGAGTCTCAACCAGAGAAGGAAGCAGTGAATGAACAGGAAATAAGGCGGCGATGATAGAGACCTGGCAATGATGGAGAAGTTATCAGTAACTAAAAAAAGCAGAGAAATAGAAAAGAAAAAGGGAAAAAAAGGCGAAATGGGGAAAAGAAAGAGCAGCAGCTGGAGTGGGAAGTAAAGGTTTCAATGAGTTTAGTGGAATATTAGGATGTGATCAAGGAGTCTCAACCAGAGAAGGAAGGAAGCAGTGAATGAACGGAAAGAAGTCGGCGAGGGTAGAGACCTGACATTGATGGAGAAGTTATCAGTAATTAAAAAAAAAAAACTGAGAATTGCAAAAGGAAAAGGAGGGAAAAAAATGGAAACAAGGCGAAAAGGGGAAATGAAAAAGAAGTGGCATGAGTGGGAAGTAAGGGTTCATTGAGTTTATATCTATATTTCGTCTTTCTTAGGGTCAAATTTGTTTTAGAGAGTGAAAGGATAAGGGAAAAGTCAGAAAACCAAAGGCATGGTTGCCAGCTTTAGTTTCCTACCAAAATCAGAAAGCAAGAAATTTTAAGTTAGATTTTAGTTAGATGACAAAAATATCCTACTTACTAGATTGGGTGCTTGCAAATACTATAATGCTACGTAATAACCGAGTCTACATCAGCATCAGACTATAAGATTTATTAGCTATTGATGAAATAGATATGAAGTGAAAGAAAACACTTACCCTCCTATCATTTTTTGCATGGGACTGAAGATGGAAGAAACGATGACAAAAGATTATTGACGTAGCAATGGTGACCTGAGGCCTGCATCATAAAGCATCCAGCATTGTACTGAGGAAAAAAAATTGTATAGCTTTGATATAGTTTAAGGGAAAAACTAAAGTGCAGCAAAATATTACTAAAGCAATGTTGAAGGATGGATGAATACATATTGACATCATATTTTGATGGAGCTTGATATGTTAGATATACAAAATTCTGAACATACCCACATGCTTGTTTTTACAATGACTGATACAGCATAAATTTACATACTGTCCCTTAACTTTCATATTTTTTGGATCAACTTATACAACATAAATTCACGGGCTATCAACCTCGTTGGATCCAATTATTTTTTTATTTTATTTTTGGATAATCGTGGATGTCCGGTCCAACTTGGGCACACCACGACTAAACCCACGAGGCCTGAAGTTTACGACTGGGTACTCACATGATTCACACCGGTAATCATTGGGGAGCAAACTCATGGCCAGACCAATTATCATCCACATTAAAATTCTTATGTACATGATGATGTGTGTCATGCGAATTTTAATCATTGAGTATTTATCAGCATGTCTCTAGCATGGAATGTCCCTCATTTCTCAGCATAATAGGAAGTAAACCCAAGATATAATAAAAGTGAATTCTAAAGCTGTTACAGATAAAAAATAATTATAGAAATCGCAGTTCAAAAATCGACATGCAAAACAATGCAAAATAGTGCACCCATACAAGAGACGGAAAAAATGAAATAAATCATAAACTATCCAAGCAAGAAGGCTTACACTTTCAGCCTCATGCCTAGGTCTTGTAAAAATGTACAGTATGACTTGCGTAAGTAAGTCTCTTTCTTCAAATCAATGCCATCATGTCTAGAAGGAGAATTTTCTTCAATTTCCTTCCTAGAGAAATACCAGCGGTCACCACCTTCTTGTGGCTTGTCCTCATAAATCCTATGATTTACGTCATGGACTCCATGACGAGAAGGCTCACCAGACAACAAACCAGCCATTTCTAACTCCTTTGTTACACAAAAAGTTATCAAAGATTGATAAACAAGATCACTCGAGGTAAAAAAATATGTTCACACATCATCCATCAACATCCTGACAGCAAACTAGCAAAAAAAGTAAAAATTAATACATTAAACAATCTCACTTGAAATAAAGGAAAAACGGAAGGAAACGTGAATCCTTCAGAGGTAAGAATACAAGGCATTCAAAAATTCAAATTTATTCATTAAGTGAATAACATACATATTCAATTTCATTCACAAATACATCCAACAAAGTTGTGACAACAAATTTCAAATAAGACCTTTCACATTTCAAGCCCTGTCAAATCTGGCAGGTTTCTTTTATCTCTTTAAACACTAGACATTTGAATTACAAGAAGAAATGAGAAGAGTGAATAAATCAGTATCCTAAAAATAATTAGCAAGAGAGAGTTGTTGCTTAGAAGTGAAATTGCCCGAATAATTGGAATAGTGAGATAAAAGATAAGTTTGACAACCATTTGTCCGATCACTGCCCTATATCCACAACCAATTGACTGTAACAGCACAACTATCTCAAGGTGGCATTTTTATTTCTCCAAAAACAACGATTTCCTTATCCCGAGGACTTTACCAGCTTCCTTTTCCAATCAATTCCTACATATGAAGCACCAACACACTCCCGTGCAGGTGAGTCGGTGTCCGATGTGTGTTGGACAGGACACGACTCTGACACGCTTCCGACAAGTATCGGAGCATCAGATGACATGTCATTTTTATTTTCTGCTGCTGGACATTGCCGACACGCCAGAGTGAAGAGAAAGAACCACAATAATTACTGAAAAAGAAAAACTGACCTTCTATCTATATATATCGATGATAGTCGGACCTAAGAAGCACAATAATGATATATTTCTTCATTTTCTCCCTTCCCACAATTTTTTTCTTCAAAGGCACTTTCATTTCGGCCTGAGATTGGTTTCTCTCTCCTCAAACAGCCTATCCTCAAAAGCAAACCCTAGTTCTTAGACTTTTGTATTTCTTCTAATTATTTTTTTTTTTTTTGTGAAGACTAGTTACAGAAACACGCCAACATCGCCTTCTATGATTTGAATTGCACACTTTTACAACATGTTTTTAAAATGTATTGGTCAACTAGGTTAAGAAAAGCCAAGATTTTTTATATTTAAAAAGTACCTTTTTAACCAAATAAAAATAAAATAAAAAACTTACCTTTATGTCCTAAAAGGGTTCATCCCTTTAAAATTGAAAAGCTTTTACAGAAATCTATAAAAAAATATTTGCATTCACAAGCCCTTCCCATAAACCATCCAGTTTCAATATTCCAAAAAATTAAAGCATTATTTTAATCGTGTTGGAGACAACTTTTCTAAAAAATTGAAAGTCTGCGTGTCCAATTCTTCGTAGATTTCTATTGATAATAAATATTATAAATGCAGAGCATATCATTTTTTTTCTTCAATTATATCAAAAGAAATTACTTTTACTATCTCACATATAAATTCTCATTACTCCTGTTCTACCATACAAATTATTGTTCTATTTCTGCCAGGCTATTTTGTCAAATATGTTTTTCCAGTTTTCAGCATTTGATGACATATTATATAGCTACTCTTTGTGTATTCTAAAAACACCATAAATTACACGTAATCCATGTCTAAAATACTTTTCTTTACTAATCTCTACTTCAAATAAACCAGCTCATTAATACTATTAGTAAATAAATACCTAATGGAGCTGCATCTTCAATTCAAAGACCAAAGAGTAATTGGAAGCAATATTTAATCATAAGTTAACCTACTTGATCTAAATCGCAAGATAGTACTTCCATTTGAGTTAGAACTCTATTCGATCCGTGTCAATGTTTTTTCTCCTTCAGACTTCAGTCGCGAAAACTATATATTTTTCCCCATCATATTTATCCTTCAAATAAATTACTTCCATAGTTGGTGTTACAAGTAGGTTCTAACTTCTGTTTGCAGATATTCTACTACCCTCACCTGAAACTTCATCATGTGATTTATGATATGATAAAATAATTATTCCACACTAGTTCAAACCTCCCTCTTTCATTAAAATTAGATATGATCTGCTGCATTCACTTCTCTAGTGTTTCTGAGTTGAGATTCAGAATTTAAGATAATCTAACGAGATAATTCCAACGCCCAAAAAGAAACCATTTGACTTATGTCCATTAAGATCCCTTTTCACATATGTTATGCTAATTTCATTGGTTGGCCACCACACGGAGGAGGGTATTACTTGTGCGTAAGTTTCTATACAGGATGGTAACTTCTATAATCAGGAAGCTCGGTTAATTGTTGCTTATTTCCTAGTACAAATATCTATGATCTCGCCTTACCCCAAAGTTCGTCAAATATTGAAACTATTAAATTTGTAGCATTTTTCCGACACAATCCAGTAGAACGTATTTTCAGTCCAATCTTTCCCGTCAATGCTTTCAGAAGGGATCGAAGGGTACGTCCACGTGCAAGTATTAATTAGGGATCTCAAAGCTTATCCTTTGAATGACCCTTCACAAGAATCTTGTCTTGACGTAGAAAGGGGTATATCACAGGGCATCTTCAACACAACTGAGGCATGCACCACTCGGTCTTGCCCTTTCTGGACTGGTTGTATACCAAACACAACTTTATACATCATATTTTATTAGATAGCCAATATCATTTTTCTGGGTTGTCATAATTTCATAAACCAGTCCTTAAAAGTAAAATGAATTAGAGATTAGTAAAGAGTGCATGTGCACCCCAACCCCCGACTCTTACAACTTAAATGCAAACCTCAAATTGTGATGTTGCAGCCTTTTGGCAACGAAAGACCATTGACAGGATATTGACGACAAGAATTTCATTATTCTACTACTTTGGCTTACTGCTGTCTCTATATTTCCATGTTCCCTACTCTAAAAGTTTCTTTACTTCTAACAAGAGAAGAAAGAAAATTCTTCGAAAATAAAACTTATTTCATTTATCTTGGACGTTTAGTTCTAGTACTGGATTAATTTTTTCATTGTGTTCACTAAATTTGTTAATTTATTTTTTAGTACTTTGTTGATCCATTTTGTTTTTCTAGTTGCAATTAGACTTAAATTGATTGAGATGTTCTATTGTGCAGGTTTTACATGGCCTATGGCCATTAAGAGTATTATTTTGTATCTTCTAAATTTCAGATTGGGCCTTACGCCTTGAAGCCTTCATGCTCAGAGCCCGCCTATAGGAATAAATTGCCTCAATACTCGACTTATCCTTTCTAAAAACAGTTCCAATTCACCAATATCTAGAAAGGTCCGAAATTTATTTCAATATTTCTGCAAAATCTACTACTTTGTAATGTTATATGCAATTTTTAAAGAAAAATACATAATCAGGATGAAGATTCGATTTTTGTACGATATTTTACTTGGTTACAGTTACAATCACAAGTAAGAACCTGCAAAGCGAAACTCTAAGTAACCTCTGAGGTAATATAAAGACGAACAAATAAATAGGCGAAGAATTAATCAATTCGAGAAATACAATAATGCAAGTAAAAATCAAAAAGCCTAAGAAAAAGCAAATTAGCAAAGCTTGGAGTCGAAAAACTCACACAGACAGCCAAGAAACTGAAATCAGAATTACTCGCAGATATGCTGTTTCTTCTTGAATAGTCTTGTCCGATTTCTCGAGTCTCAAAGCTAGTTAAAAGAGGAAATACAAATCCACCGGGCAATACATGAAAATTTCGAGAGGTGAGGGACTGAGGGCTCGGCCGAGAAATGATTGCCCTCCGAAGTTTGAAACTGTGGGGGCGAGAAATTGCGAACTTGCTGGCGTAGGCGATGGAGGTGGTGATGATCCAGTGTAGATAGAGGGATGGAGGGGCTGGACCGCCGTGGGGCGGGTTTGTGTTTTAGGGTTGAGGGTGAGCAGTGAATTAAGGATTACGGAAGGATGTAATTGATCCGTTGGATGAAGAACATGGACGGTCTAGATTTGTAGTGAATTAAGGATTACGGAAGGATGTAATTGATCCGTTGGATGAAGAACATGGACGGTCTAGATTTGTTAAACAATGGCTACTTTTCAGGTCGATTCGGAGTCCAGATCCGACTTATTAGACCCATTTTAGACTGCGTGTCAGCTACCGCCTACATCTATTATGCCCAAAATTGTATCGGTACCAAAGTTGAGTCAGATTATATTTTTCATTTTCATTTTCAACCTTACATTATTCAATAAAATAAGATTTTTAATCAGATCAATAATTTTTTCTTCTTTTTCAACTACATATTCAACATCACATCACCCAAAAAAATACATTCTTTCTATTTTAACGTGCATCAAACATGGGCTAAGAGATTAAGTATGATCCATTTCAAAATTAAAATATAAAATTTTATTATTTCAAAAATCAGATATTAATTAAATTTTGTTTATAAAATAATTAATTTATTATCGGCACATATTATCAAATTATTTTTCATCTACAAATCAAATATTTTATAGGTCGCAATTTATTTTTTAGGCACAAATTTTATAATTCACAACTTATTTCACAGTCAAAAATCACAATTTTATAAGTTACAAATTATTTTACGAGTTACGACTACAAAATTATCAAATTAATTGGTCACAATTACAAATTTAGTCACAATCACGCATTCTTCTGAATTACATATTATATGCTAATCACAAATTAACAATTTATTGGTCACAACACCCAAAAAAAATTGATCACAACACTTTTCCCACCACCATCCATGAACATTGTTGCCTCCAAAACCATCATCACCTCACAATAGCACCCTCAACACCACCACGCCCACAACATACCACCGTCGTACATCGCACCACGCAGAACACACCACCACCACCATCTCCTCTATCTCCTCTATCTCCATGTATGCCACACACAACCACCACACACCAAAAATTTCACAAACTCATCGCCACTGCCACACCACCACAGCACACTATCACTGTTTGCTCCACCAACACCTCAAAAATCGCAACAAAACATGTTGAAAAATCGCCACAAACCACCGCACAATGCCGCAAAATCACCACAAAAACCTCTACAAGTGGCGATGTGATCCGTAACACTGGAGAAAAGTCCATATCGCCCCTGTGATCCGCAAAGCCACTGAAAAGTTTAGATCCACAAGTGGCATTGTGACCAGGCAAAACAACTAAGGCGCATTGCATCGTCGCGCCTCAACTTTGCTGCGCAAAGCTAGTTTTGCTTCGCAACTTCGTACCTTAACTCTACATATGTGTGACCATCCGATAAAACATCCACTCAGGCGAAGCGGCAAAGTTGCGCATCCACTGAGGCAAAGAGTTGCGCATCCATTGAGATGAAGCGATAACTGCACCTCCGATGTAGCGCCTCAACGCCAGAATTGTTGTGTTATCACGGAAGAGCAAGGAAATTATAGAAAGGGAAATAGGTTTGAGGTGAATGAAGGTGGTTCGGGTGGGTTAGATTAATTTAAATTAGGATGGGGTGTTTGTCGTTTTATTTTATAATATTACTATAAATAATTAAAAGTTATGTTATCATTTGATTTTTGTATTAAAAAAACTTTACATCTGAATTTTGAAATTGAAACTTAAAAAATCTAATTATGTGTAATTTTCACATTTCACAAAGGAAATGAGGTTGCTACATTGCTAGGGCCCATGTGGCCCTGGCCATTTAGCTCTTTCTCAAAGGAAATTAGGTGAGTTAATAAAGTGGAAATTACAGTAGACTAGAATTTGAAACTTCAAATTTTAAAATTAAAATTTACTAGTTTTCTTTTCAAAAGTCGGATGATAAATGAAAATTTTAAATATTAATAATTATATTACAAATTTTTTAATTCATCACACCTGACCTATATCCAACCACCCATACAAAATCCTAATTATTTCCATCCTCTCTATTATCCCTCCTCTCTTTCCATCCCACTAGAAGCCATTATCGGAGAGTGTCGCCGTCGATATCGCTACGCGATCTACTGTTGTTGCTGCGTGATCATCTATTGTTGCTGCATTCCTCCTTCTTGCTCCATCCCAAATCTATTTTTTTATTTTCGATTTTGGTGGCCGACGATTTTTGTACGATTCGATTGTGGTGTGATGTGGGTGTGATGTTGTGTTGTGCTAAGGGTGTTGGTGGTGTGTAGGGGTGTCAACGAGCGAACTCGAACTGAAAAAAAAAAAAACATCGAGCCGAGCCCGAGCTTTTTTAGGTCGAGCCAAAAAAATTGAGGCTCGGCCCGAGCTTTCGGCTCGAGCCTTTGTGGGCCGAGCCGGCTCGGTGTTTTTCTTTCTTTTTTTTAATTTAAATTTTGTACATTTTATAGTAAAGAATATTGAAAAATAGAAATAAAAGAGTAGAATACAGAATATTGTAGTAAAGAAGATAGCCAAATGTGTAAATTGAAAATAAGAGTTAAGCAATTGAAGAATGGAGAGTAGAATATTGAATATTGCGTAAAGAATTATAGATAGAGTGATATGAAAGTGTAGAATTTTCATCGTATTTATAGACAAAAAACTCGTATTTTTGGAAAAAAAAAAAATCTCGCGCCCAAGATTACATGCACGCAAGAAAAAATTCTTGCGTTCACGCTGCCTGCACGCAATGCATGCAGATTTTAAGTTTTTAAATTTTTTTTTTTCACCGAGTCGGATTTTGGCCCGTGTCACGAGCCGGCTCGCGTAGCTCGTCGAGCCACATGAGCCGGCCTAGGCTCTGGCCGATGCCCCAACATGGGGCTCAGCTCAAGCCAGAGCCGGGCTTGGCTCGGACTTTTTTCGAGCCAGCCCGAGCCGTGCGAGCCCACGAGCTATTTTGCCACTACTAGTGGTGCAGTGCGAGGTGGTAGTGTGCGTTGGGGAGAATGTTTGTGTCCATTTATTTGGGTGGTCATGGTGGTGCGGGGATGGTATTCGATAGTGGTCGAGATGGTGGTGTAGGCAACGATGTTTAACGGTGGTAGGGATGGTATAAATGGTGGTGCAAGTAAGGTGTTCGGCAATTGTAAACATGGTGTAGATGGTGGGTGCAATCGATTGTGTTCGACGATGGTGGTAATGTTAACGGTGTGGTGGTGGCGGTTGTGGTACGCTGGTTGTGGGTGGATAGTGGTGGTGGTGGTGTTGGTGTTGGTTGCGATGTTTGAGATATAGTTTTACTGTTGGAAGTGGTGGTTCTAGCAACAGTAATTTCGGCGATTATGCGACTGGTAGCAGTGGTGAGGTGGTGATCACGAATGATTTGATGGTTTGTAACCAATAAATTGGTTGATGTGTAACAAATGAAATAGATAAGTTATGACCAATAAATAATGCGTGATCTAAAATTTTGATAATTTGTTACCTTAACATAATTTGTGGTCAATTAATTTGATATTTTGTAATCATGAAATAAGCTCCTGTTTGACCCACATTATTTTTTTCATTCTCATTCTTCTACTCATTTTCAACCACACATTGTTCAATAAAATAATATTTTTCATCACATCAATAACTTTTCCTTCTTTTTCAACCATATATTCCTCATCTCTTGAATTGTAATTTATAAAATTTTTTATTTGTGACCGATAAATAAATGGTGAACTGTAAATTTTTTGATTTGTGATGGTGAAATAATTTGTTATTCATAAAAATTTTATTTGTGACCGTGAAATAGTTTGAGACAATGAAAAAATTTGTGACTTAAAAAATTTATATGATTTATGACAGTAAAATAAGTGGTGACTCATAAATTTTATGATTTGTGATTAAGAAGTAATATATGACCTATTAATTTGATTAATTTATGACCTATAAAATTTTTAATTGTAATCGAGAAATTATTTGTAACCAATTGATTCGATAATTTGTGACCAAATTGTATAGAATTGTGACATTATATTTAATTTATAAAATATACTTTTAATTAACTATTTAGGAAATAAAAATTAAAAAATATCTGATTTTTGAAATTTTAAACCTTTTATCTTATATCTGAAATGAGTTATAATTAAACTTTTAGTCCATGTTTGGTACACATTATTTTTTTCATTCTCATTCGTCTACTCATTTTCAACCACACATTTTTCAATAAAATAATATTTTCCATCACATCAATAATTTTTCCTTCTTTTTCAACCACGTATTATCCATCAATCTACTATTCCAAGATTAATTCTTCCAAAATAATGTGGCTCAAACACACCCTTAGTTATGAATTTTTTTTGTTAATATATGGAAAATTATGCCCACTACCTCTCCATGTATAACAAATTAGAATAATATCTTAAAACTAATTAAAAATTCTTACACCGTAATTAATACTCTAAAAATTTCGAGATCATAACAAGTCAGTGTTATCATAAATTTCGAGATCATAACAGGGTTCATGGATGGCTCAGAGTCTTGTGCAATGATAATCAGCAACCTTGGTTTATTTTTGGAGCCAGGTAACAGCCGCATAGATGGCGAACTGCCTACTTCAATACTGGTGTCGTCGTTGGCGAAGGTAGAAGTGTATTAATGGGAGTGGAGTGGCTTTGACTATTGGCTTCTTCATTTGGCATTAGGATGGGTGGTTGTTGAGGATGGGTAGTGGCGGTGGTAGTGGCGATGGTGGTGACTCCAACAAATTATGCGTCGACACTTCAAGGCACCCATCGACCATTTAATTAATAACCGCAGAGAACCATTCTCGTCTCTCAAAGAAGTTGTTGCTCAGAGTCTTGTGTAATGATAATCGGTGGCTTTAGTTATTTTTTCCCAATTTGATTCAGTTGGCTTCTCTATTACCCAGAAGGAAGATAACTTAAGAAATGGAATTACCTTCTCTGTAATTTTTCTTTCTTATTTTCTGAAACATTCAAGGTTTGGTAATCTTTGCAGATTTTACTATCAGTAGCCGAGCAGTTTGTGGAATCTTATTTGACACACATCATGCTTCCCCTTGTTTTTTGTAGCAGTCGGTGAAAATCTCGATTTCAAATTCTTCCCTTCCACTGTGCAGTCGAGAATAAGAGGTAAATGTTTTCTGAACAATTTCCAATGATGTATCTTATAGGCATTGCTTCTTCCATGATAGGTTTGAAACCCCAAACTTTAGTGGTTGAGAGACTTGCTACAATTTGTGTCCTAACAATTCTACTGGTGGGCGTGCAAAGACACCCAAGCAAGCATGAAGAATTGACCCAGTACTTAAGGAACCTGCTCATTCAAAGTTCTGGAGTGGAAGGTCAGCCAGCAAAGCATGAGATTATCGATTTTGTTCGCTTTATTTGGTTGGTATAGTAGGATTAATTTTCAAATCATTGAGATTGTGTGTGGACTTCGATTATTTGTGTATTGAGTTTTAGCATTTTCACTGCGCAGCATCTTTGAAAAACATCATAGTATGATATTGAGAGCCTGTTTGTTTTGCATTAAAATTTGACTTAAATCTAAATCAAAGTCAAACAATCAATATTAACCACATCTTTTATGGGTCTCACAACTTTTCAACCACACATTTCAAAAACGTATATCACAATCTACTAAAAATATAATAATTCTGTGATAGCATCTCTCTAAACTCGTTAACATTATATACGAAACATATGTAGAATAAATTTAATACACATCGGAATATAAAGGTGGTTTACATCAAAGTTTTGAGTACAAATTTTGGAACTTTCAAGGACTTACATATCCAAAAGCAACCAAGAATAAAATCGATGAACTTTGCTATGTGCTAAAGATTTTAATTGAAAAAAATTGTTTTCTAGTGAGAGTAAAAGAGAAATAATTTTGTTAGTTTGCAGAAACGCCGGAAAGAAAATAAAACAAGAGATTTTTAGCTACAAAAGCTTGTGTTATTTTAGGTACCAAATGCTAGAAATATTTGAATGATCAAAGTAGAAATTGAGAATTAAAAAAAATACACCTTCAAGATTAAAGGAGAGCATGGCACGACTTTATAATGAATCCTTATGAAGGAATTGTACCTGCCATGAGTTAGACATTTAATCAGCTAAATTAATTTCTCAGAAAAAATGCCAAATGCTAGAACTTTTATTATTTGTTAATCAACCCCTTTGATATACAGTTGCCTCAAGCTGCTATACAGTTAATAATCAGCATTTTGAGAAATTTAGGGGATGTTATTTTTGTATTTCGGTTTTGTGTTTTGAGTTTTGAATTCATTTTGTGTTGTGTTTTGAGTGTCCATTT
>CAIGRF010104728.1:23073-48547 GCA_903798235.1 Fraxinus ornus | reverse complement strand
AGGGGGTGTTTGATCCACATTATTTTGGAAGAATGTATTCTGGAATAGTAGATTGATGGATAATGTGTGGTTGAAAATGAAGGAAAAGTTATTGATGTGATGTAAAATATTATTTTATTGAAGAATGTGTGGTTGAAAATGAGTAGAAGAATGAGAATAAAAAAAATAATGTGTACCAAACATGGGCTAAGTAGTAATTTATAAAATTTGTGATTTGTGATCGATAAATAAGCTGTCTTCTGTTTGTATCCTGGCCCAAAAAAGGACCCGAAAGGTGTATCACCATTGATTCAGCTGTCTTCTGTTTGTATCCTGGCCAAGAAACATTAGCCTTTACGCCATTGCTTCCAACTGCTACTTCTATTCTTGCTTCTTCAACAAGCCCTAGAAATTATGCCCCAAAATGATGACGTTCACTTCATTTCCACCCCTCTCAAACTCCCTCTTTTCTCCCCGCATGCTCACCCTCAACCTTCTACCCCATTCTTCTCTTCCCTCCAGCTCAGTTCACACAGAAAATTCCCCAAGATACCCCTCAATTTCAATTTCAACCACATCAATTCCCTCTTCCGATTCGTGAAAACCCCGTTTTTTAATTGCAATGTCGAAAAACCCCACGATGAATTTAACCATTTCGGTTCTATACCATCAAAACCCCCCCTCTTTTACTGTTCTTCATTGTCTTTAACCGATTCTGACCATGGGCCTCCGTCGAAAGGTAATGATGACTCGGGGTTGATGATTCAGTCGAAGGCTCAGAATGTGAGTAGTAGTCGGCCGGGGGCAGAGGAGAGGGTTTTGATTAGTGAAGTTCTGGTGAGGAACAAGGATGGGGAGGAGCTCGAGAGGAAGGATTTGGAGAATGAGGTACTGAATGCATTAAAAGCTTCGCGGGCAAATTCAGCGCTCACAGTGCGTGAGGTCCAGGAAGATGTGCACAGGATTATTGCAAGTGGGTACTTCTTTTCTTGCATGCCGGTGGCTGTGGACACCCGTGATGGCATTCGCTTGGTTTTTCAGGTACTCTGATCATGCTGATTTTCAAATAAGCGTGTGCCCATAAAATGATGTCTTGATGATTGTGGTGGGGATTAATTTCATTGTGTTGTGCATAGGCCATAGAACAGAAAGGTGTTATCTTTCAAAGAGTTTAGCGTTAAGTCACTGGAATGTGTATTTGTATTGTGCCTTTTAGATGCACGTGATCTGAATTATTTTCATTTTTGGGGTTTATGGAATGATGATGTTGCCAAGAAAAATCTTTTGGAGCATTTTGGTAAAACTACATAGAGTACATCATATTTTAGGAATCTTGTGGTAATAAAGTTATTTTTCTCGCAAATTGCATTTCTTAGCTTCTGGATAAAGATTCTTCTTTTGAAGGATGTTATAGCGCACTTATATCAATATATTTTTGTACAAGGTGGAACCAAACCAAGAGTTTCAAGGATTGGTATGCGAAGGAGCTAATGTTCTACCATCAAAGTTTATCGAGGATGCATTTCGGGATGGATATGGTACATTTTTTGGTTAAGCTTACTAGCAATCTTTATGCTTATAGATCATCCATTCCAATCTGTTATGTGTTTTAAATTAATAAATACCTCAAGTGAGTCAAATCATTAACTTTTCCGTGTTTTTGAATTTCCTGATGTTAGACCTTTCTTATTTTCATTTTGGTGTCAAGTTATGCAGGAAAAGTGGTTAACATCAGGCGCTTAGATGAAGTTATAAGCTCCATTAATAGTTGGTACATGGAGCGGGGTCTTTTTGGTATGGTGAGTGCTCTATTTATGATTATAGTCTTTTAGACCCATCCTTCTATTATTTTTTGTCTGGAACACCGTGTCAGTATTCAATCCTTAGGGCGTAGTTCCAATCCTTGTGGTGGAACATTTTATCCTGGTACAAATTATGCTCATCTTATAAAAACATTATTTCAGGTTTCAGGTGCGGAGATTCTTTCTGGAGGTATTATTAAGTTACAGGTTTCAGAAGCAGAAGTCAATAATATAAACATACGTTTTCTTGATAGGACGTGAGTAACTATTTTGGATGCTTATATGTCCATGTGAACACCAACACCCATGAACCGTCATAACTCTTATGCTTTTTTGTTCTCGTCAGTGGTGAGCCAACTATTGGGAAAACAAGGCCAGAAACTATAATTCGGCAACTCACCACGAAGAAGGGACAGGTATCCTAATCTTCAGCCTTGTTTTGAAGCACTCATTGGAATATCTGTTCTTTGCTTGATACTTGAGAACCATAAAAGATATATGCCACTCGTGTCTTTTTCCGCTCTTTGCATTTTAGTTGCTGCTTTGAGACAGAAACACCATTTATTTATTTATTGTTGCAATGCTCATGCCTAATATCTTTCTCAATTTTGCTTTGGTGTGCTAATTAAAATATTTTTTTCCTAGCTGGAGTGTGTGATGAGATTTACACGCGTGTCTTTTTTCCATCTCTTTGCATTTCTAGTTGCTACTTTGAGCTAAAAACACCAAATGCAATTTGGTTTTCAATTGCTCACAGGTCCAATCTGTTGGGAAATTTACACCAATTTAGTCCTTGTTTGGTCTCCCATTATTTTAAAAATATATTTTTCTCTTATTTTACAACCACACATTCTTCAATAAAATAATATTACATGCATACCCAAAGCTTTTCCTTATTTTTTAATAGCACATTCTCCATTAAAATACTATTCCAAAATGCATTTTGGGCAAAAAATGGGATTCAAACAGGCTCTTAGATAAAAGAGATAATCCAAATTTTAATATTTCTGGCATGTCAATTGGATTGATGGTGAACTTAAAACATGGTGAATCATTAATGTTACTGAAATCGAGTTGGTTATGATTCACAGAACATTTAGCATTCAGTAGTTTGTGTCACGTTTTTGAGTTATATTTTGGGTACTGTTTTCCATATACATTGGCTGAAGTCAGTCCTGTCTAAACATTTTTTTCTTCAAAATTGCAGTATATTTCTTTACTGTTCTCAGACAAGTATCTATGTGGTGCACACCATACAGACTACTTCCTTGATGCCAACTGTTACTTGCTGACTACAAATTTGTCCTTCAGATGTGTTGCATTTTAACTTTTCATCAGCAGTCAGGTGCATTACAAGGCTATAAAGCCCTGAATTGACGAGTTTCTTTTGTCTTGTTTCATTTCTTTAATCATGTTACATATTTTGGTGCTTGGCTTTAATGTTAGGCATCTAAGTTCAGGGGGTTTAAATATTGGTCGTGTTTCTTCTAATTTGGTAAGTCACCCCATATAAGCAAGCAACCTAAATAATAGGATTTTCTGGTCCATATGATTGTTAGGTGAAACTAAAGCATTAGTGCTTTGTTAATAATATTTTTAGTGGGAGCTTGTATCTTTATGTATTATTTATTGCTAAGAGTTTCTTGGTGAAGTACAGGGAATGTTATTCTTGATTCTGTATATTATCATTTCAATGTTGATTGTGGCTGATTTCTCCTTCCCTCCCTGGGTGTGATACTAGTAGATTTTCAGTTACTGGTCTTTTTTTATATCGTATCAGCTAGATAAACGCTGAGTTTATTGACCTGAATCCGGTGAATTGTGAACAAATTTTACTGAACAAGCAACCCCACAGAATTTACTATGTTGATGTAGTTGGGAGTCTATTATCTTCCAAGTAAGTTTATTTAGTGTGTCAACTCTCAACTTTCGCATGAATTAATTTGGCCAACTAAAGAAAATCTTAAAATAGAAAAATGCACTGTACATGCTAAAATTTGTACTCTACTCGTGCAACTAATTGCTCAAGTAAAATTTGTGTAGGCTATTACCTTACCATGTGGTAGCAGACTATGAAGCAGAGGAGGATGACAAGATCCTTGATTCCGACACAACAGGTCAAATCCTTTCTCGCTCTCAGCAGTGGGACCACAACATTGCTGCCAAAGTTGCAGAGTTTACTGCCACATTTGAGAAGCAAGTCCTTGCATTTAATATAATTTCCCGGAAGCGTGGCCACGGGGAGTTCCGGACAGAGGAGAAACTGATGATGGAGCAATTTCTGTTGCAAGAGGAGAAACGAGCACTGCTTGAATTGAGGGCTGAAATGGACTCAAGGCAGAAAGCGACTCAAGAAACTCACGAAGCCAATATGCGAATGGCTGCTCATGCTGAGATGATGGCTCGAGCGCCCCCAATAAGAGCAAATGCGCTTGGCTCGCAAGGCAGTAATATTTCAATTGGTCATGAGATGCGTGAGCAGGATCATAATGCCAACCATGATGGGATGATGAATGGATGGAATAACAATGCACACAAGGATGATAAGGAGCCATCTGATGACTTCTTGAACGATGAGGAAACAGAAAATGGAGATACCGCCATGCAAACTGCGTGGCAAGGAACCGGTGAGTTAGATTTGAATGCAAGGTAGAAGTAACCAACCTTAGTGGGGGAATTGAATGCTTGAGTTGAAATATTTGAACCCTTGCCGAATTTGTAAATTTTTCTCAGTATGGTTCATTGGTTCTGCTCTAGAAACACAAATATGAATGTAGTTAGCTTGTGAAAATTGGATTTTGGCATAATCTCAGCTTGTAAGCTGTTGGTTCCGCTGCATTTTGTGAATGTCAATGTTCTGTCGCTGCCCTAAAGTAGTACTCAATTTCAAATTTTGAATCTGGATTAAGAATGTAACGTGGTTAAAATGCTTTCACTCATGGTACAGGTCGGACATAAGCATCAATGGCCCTAATGCATTGTTCTGTAAATTTTTAAAAATTACTTGGAGCTCGTTGTTATTCTTTCGAGGTTGAAAATAAGTTCTTACAATATTGTGTACTTGTGCCTATATAAATGTCAGCAGTTGAGATCAGATATTGTACGAGTTTCACTATTCATTACCAATTAGGAGGAAATTCCTTCCTACTCGTCCTGAAGAAATGTTTTTGGCTTACATATTCTCACGTTATAGCTGTTTTAAGGTCGTGCATTTTTGTTTTTGGCAACAGTACTCGTAACTAAAATATTAGAACAATGTTACACTTATAGAGGATGACGACAAAATTGGGTGACAAAATGCCACTTAGCGTCCCTGCCTGCTGCGGCGACAGGGCCTGCCCAGGCGCCCCCCAATGGGGGGCCATCAAGTGGCATTTTGTCACCCACTTTGTCATACACTTTTGTACAAGGATCATTATTGAAAACATTACAAGTCCATTTGTACTTGTTGAAAACGGATTCAGAACTCCAAAACTAAACATAAAAGAGAATCATCCAGTATTAAATTAATATTTTCTTTTCATTGTTCCTATAACTTCAAGGTAGGAAATCAAGTGCAACATTACATGACGGTACCACATGCCCGTAAACTTCATTTACAAATTTTGTCTAAATAAAAAGTATGTAATAGTGTACTAAGTGAAGGATCTTCTATATTAAGTCAACTTCATTGCTGCAAATGATTCTGCCACATCCATCGCAGTCGCGATGCGAGATACATCACTTCCCTGAAAGAGGGGAGAGAAAATCTTAGCAAGCAATTATTAGAAGCAAGCACACACTTTAAAATAATTACACCCACTCACACTACGAACAAAATTGAAGAAAAATGTGCTGTGAAATTTAATTTGTAATATTGTTACCTGGCCTTGAGCAAGACCGCCTTTTCCTCCACCTCCCTTTCCTTTTATGGGGTCCAAAGCTTGCTTCAACCAGTCTTTCACATTTAACTGGCTGTACTTGCTGCCTTGCTCTGGTACCCCCGCACAGACCAAAGCCTTGTTCACATTTTCATCTTTGCTGAAGACCATAATTGCCATTCCCTATTAAGCCAAAGCAAAGCAATCTGAAGCGATAGGCACAAAATACTTTTTTCAGAAAATCTAGATCCAAGCAAAAGTGACTAAAAATATAATGAGAGCATGCAATAACCTTATTCTCCATGACATCAACAACAGCCTCACGGAGTGCAGAAGTATCTGCACCAACATTGACATGTGCAATGCAGTATGCCTTTCCATTTGATGAAGCAACTTCAGCCATTGCAGTGGCAACCTTAATAGCATTTTGTATATTCTCTTCGGCAATCTTCTTTTTGGCTTTTATCACTTGATTCTGTCAAACACAACGTCCTTTCAATTTTCAATTTTTGCAATTCCTTTTATTTACCCCCATTGTCTCTCCACTTAGGTCACTACTCACTAATGCCATTCACGTGTCAACGTGACGAAGGGTCAATATGCAGGATTTATTTAAGACCCTATGCAAATGTATGTGTACGACACCCATGGTTTTAAAAAGCTCAACTGAAACCCAGCTTAAGGTTAAGCGTGCAAAAAAGCCTCAATGCACTAATTGTGAGGCGGTTTTTGCAGGCGTGCATCTCAGTTGTACGAGGCCTCACATCACAAAGGAAAAATGCTTCAGTACTCGATTATGCCTTTTTTAAACATTGGCGATACCAACATTGTTTCTTCAATGTACAATTTTTTCATTTTTTCTCCTGATTATCAAAATTTGCAGAGCATTTTTAGGATGTCCTAACATCATTTTTACTATGACAAATAATGCATCTACATTCCTATACCAAACCCGCACCCTAGAATTTATTAATTAATACATTTGACATTATCATTCACACCCACACACCATCCTCGTGCCCAATATGAGTGAAATGTCTTAAAATAGCCAAGCAAAAAATTGTGTGAATAAAACACAGTCGTACCTGAATCACAGAGAGTTTCCCCTTGAGATCAGCTTTCTTAGCAGATGGAATTGATGCTCCTTCCACTCGGCTATTTAAAGAAGTTACTTTCTAGAATCAGGGAAAGGAAACTTAGCTTATTATATCAGCACATAATTTTTTTTTAAAAAAATATATATTTTCAAGAGAGAACAATTATGGAACAAACTCCACTAGCACATTAACAGGCCATCTGATGGCGGTGAAGAAATTGCTAGTCATGATGATATTGCAAAGCAATGATGATGTTGATATTTACATGATTTTCATGTACTATTCACATTGGAAAAGTATTGTGGAAGAAAATCCCCTGAAAGCTAGGAGTTCTACATCTTATAGAGTGACATTATATACTGATTGAATATCTACATTGAGAAGTATATGAATGACTGTGAAAGAGAAGGCAATACAACTGTTGAAAACTGGATTGAGTGCATTACTTGTAGTGAGATCAGATCCACTCAAAAAGGTCCAAAACTAATCACAATGGCTTGAAGAATATAAAATATGGATATGGCCACACTGACAAACACAACCCATATACATATACATATATACCGAGAAAACTTGTATCTTCGAGCATGCAGAGGGAGGGAACTCAAGTGTGTTAAACTTGGAAAAACTAAGGATGACTCGAACTATTATATTGGTAGAGGAAATGGGATACACCCCCATGTCCTAAGAAAGTTCCAGCCGAAGTCTGGATATGGAGGCAAAACATATTTTTTAAGTCCAAAGCACAGTGAGTTTTTTAATCCCGAAATTGTAACACAAAGTGAAAGAGTTTCCATCAGCAATTCTAAATATTTACCCTAAATAAAATGTCATTTAAAATTGTTGACATATAAATGAAATAACCTGCTCCAGAATGCTTCCTTCCATCTTTGATGCTTCATTTACTTCTTGCTCAAGTGAGGATGCCAATTCCATGGCTTTAGAAGCATAATCTGTGGTAACTGCAGTAACTCTACGGATTCCTTTAGCAATTCCTTCCTCAGACAAGAGAGCAAACACCTTAGCTTCTCGTGTATTTGATATATGGGTCCCTGCATAAGTGTAGTTTTGACTCTACTATCCTCTATGAAGACAACAATAGAGATAAACCATATTTACATGGTGATACATACCCCCGCAGAGCTCTGCAGAGATAGATAACCATTCTTCATTTTCAGGATTAGCAAGGAGATCCTCCACTTTTCGACCAATCGAGACAACTCTAACAGGATCGGGATATACCTATATCAATTAAAAGAAATCCGTGGTGAAGAACGCTTACAGGTAGCACAATCATGTGAAATGCTCCCATGTCTAAAACAACTACAGTGTAATAGAAAAAGATAATCACCTCCCCAAAAACAGCTCTTAGACCATTGACACGCTTTGCATCAGCCAGCCTAGTTTCCTTTGAGAATACATCCAATTCAGCCTTAATTTGTTCGTTCACGATGGTCTCAATTTTCCTCAGATCCTCGGGCTTTACAGGCTTCCCTGTTAAATTTTAAGAGCATTGGAATAGGCTTCTGAAATCTATTTAAACTAACACCACATAAACTTACCATGAGAAAAATCAAATCTCAATTTCTCAGGAAGAACAATGGAGCCTTTCTGGTCAACATGATTACCAAGTACCTCCTGCACTTATTTCAAAGCATTCAGATATTTTAACTAGAGAAACTAATCATAGAGCGTCAAGATTGGATCCTAGCAAGCTCGCAGAAGTTCTCATATAAGATAGTTACCCTTAGAGCAAAATTTAACATGTGTGTACAAGTATGATTCGGAGCTATCAGCTTGCGCCTCTCATAGTTGACCTGTTGAGCTCAGAAGAGAACGGAATCAAGTGATAGTCAAAATGCAATCAATATGTATGTATGAAACAAATAAACAGGTATGTGTAAGATTGAGGTTTAGGGTAAAAGAAAAGTCACCTTACAAATTACTTTATCACCAACAGATAATCTGCCAGTCTTCTGATCGAAAGAACCAATATGAACAACAAATCCACCATATATTTGAGCATTACTAACTTCAAACACTCCACTGGGACCTTCAAGGACTCCAGTATCATATATCTACAAGACAGAGGAATAAATTCTAGCACTCTACTCTAAGATAGGAATATGATTACGCACAGACAAACAGAGAGAGAGAGAGAGACAGAGAGAACTAAATTATTCTGACGCAAGAATCTCAAAGGGAGATGAAACCCACAAACATACTAGACATGAAAAATTTAATGAAGTTTAAGAAATTGTCCAGTACACTTTCTCATGATACATAGTTACGAAGAAAAAAATTAATTTTATATGCCTAAACTATGCAACTTCCAAATACAAGCAATTCTCTTCATTATTCGATCCGTTTTCTGGGTACAGCTCATTTTTTCTAGAAGCTAAAAAGTATACAGCATTTACCAATCACTCAGAATTATGTGTTGCAGATTGAGAACAAAGCAAATGATTACCTGACCACCTTGCTCAGCATAAAAACTGGTGGTTTCCAGGACAATGCCAACTCCCTCATGGGGAACAGTACTTTCCAAGAACTCACTTCCTGTGTAAACGGCTTTGACCACACTTCCATGATCCTGAGATCATAAGCCAAGAAAAACATCAGTAGATTTTCAATCAATTTTAGATAATGATTTGCACAGGAACGTGGCAACGAAGAACAACCAAAAGTAATTAATATGACACTATATAAGCAAAATGATAACATATAAATTAAGCAAGCATGGTAAAGTCCAAGTATGGGCTACAGGATTTGTCAATTATTTTTAATCTAAGTCTCTTCATTCCATCACCAAACATTTACCTCAATCCTCCTCTGTAATAAATTTCCAGATTTTGTTATTGCAATTTGACTACCATTCAGTCTTGAACTCGTAATTAAGCTCATTGCTTTTAGCCACTGGACTTACAAGGAAGTGAACATTTTGATGAGCCTACAAGTTTCTCCCAGCCAAATCACAGGGCCACAGATCCCTCTGAAATTCTAACAAGAATATCCTCTTATCTTTCCTTAATCTTACTTTTAGAATAGGAGTAGAGTAGTGTTCCCTCTGTCAGAGATACCTCATATCCCTAGAAGTTGTGCAAACAAGGTCCTCTTTTCTAAACTAGTCAGCTTCTTTACAAAAATACCCCCCTCTTGAAGTACACAACATGGCTCAAAGATTCCCAGGCATCAGTTGAGCATAATAGTAAAAAGTTGGGCAAATTTCAAGCCCTGTGCATTCTCGAGCCCATAAGGTGCATGAAAAACAGTACTCCAGTGAATATCTTCTGGCACAACCCACCAAACTCCACTTAATTCCTGGATCCTATGACCAAGAAATACTGATCTAGAGCTTGAAGCCTTTTNTTTTTTTTTTTTTTTTTTTTTTTTTGCAGACTTCGATAATTGTTTATCTTCATATAAAAGACACAATGGTAGGCCAACTTTATAAGCCATACAGTTCATTTCTTATCCAAAATCGGAGTGGAGTAATTTGATCAACCAAATTCGCATTTTACCCGTCTAAATGATCAGCCGAGACTATATAACCACTTCAACTCAAAGAAACGGATTCTGCCATACCCTAAAATGTGTTTCCCAACCTCCAGCAAACGATCTTAAACCTATATCTGTAATGAATCAATGTCAGTGCTGAGGAGGTCTTGCTGCCTTCAATATGAGCGTAGTTCAATTCATAATGCTTCAGGGTACACTTCCAAAATTAAGCAAAAGTTTCATACAGTTGGATTTTCAAATCTCTAAGTTGCTCAATGTTACTGGTTCTCATTTTTATTGCTTTTTGCAATCTCAAGTAACAGATGACATGCAGGAAAGCTAAAGAAATTAGACAGAAGAAAAAAGTCTGAGAACTAGAGAGTACACATATTTCAATTAAATTTCTGAAGGAAATATATGACCATTTCAATCATGCAAAATAAACAAATGCAGACATGTCAGGGCAGTTTCTAGAATTAGTTTCATATCAAAAAGTTTTCCTGAAAAAGCACGAAAAGGTGGATCTAATTTTAAAAAAAAAAAAAGGGTTTCCGAGCAACAGGGAGATGCGGGTTTTCAAAACAGGAGGAAAGTTATTTTTGTAGACCCCTAGCATAATCATATACAAATATATACCAATACATTAAACTTTTGAGGTAGATTGGGAAGCTTCAATACCATTAAAAAATTCAAATTTAAAAAATAAAAATAAAAAAAATATCCGAAAGAAGAAAAAGGAAAATCATCATAACTAAGCCATGAGAAATCCACTAAAGAAATTCATACACAAACCTCAAACCAAGTAAACTTAAATGAATCATCTGTTGGAGCAACCCCTTTCTTGTGCAATGCTGCAGTAGCATCAGCATCCATGACGACAGTACCACCAGATTGCTGAGAAAATGAGATTTGCAAAACCAAGAAAATGTTACCATGCACCTAGTCTCAGATAAGAGCGTGTTTGCCTTGATATACAAGTAAATTAAACTAACCCAAGCTTTTTCCCATCATGCTTATTTATACTCAAAACTTATTTACTTATTCGAAATTTTTTCAAGCTAATCCAAACAATCTTGAAAGTCTCATCTAAAGTTTGCAGATTAAGCCCTTGTATGACATCCATTTTTTCTCATTCTCATTCTCATTTTTTTTTTCTTTCTTCATTTCAACCTTCTATCAATAAAATAATATTACACATAAACCCAAAAATTCTCCTTACTTTTTAACCACACATTCTTCCATCAATCACTATTCCAAATCAAATTCTTCTTCAAAATGGGTGTCAAACACAACCTAAAATATATTCTAGCTTCAACAAAAAACTAAAGTCATGGGTTAATAACTCCGAATATCACCCCTGGGCCATATATTCAATAAACTTGGAGAGTTTCTTTGCTAAGTAAAAGATAAGAATGAAGGAACACGATCCAGTTACCTTATTCTGTGCACTCCTTGATCTTTCCCTTGCCTTATCCATAGCTATATTGAAACCTTCAATGTCAACAGTCAAGCCTCTTTCTTCTGCCATCAACTGTCAAAAAGGGAAGTTAGTCAACATACATTTTAGAAGAAATTATGTTTGCACGTATATAAAGATGATATATTCACCTGAGTTAGGTCCAATGGAAAACCGTAAGTATCCCATAAATCAAATGCTTCCTGCAATCAAATCATCTATTGGAGTAAGAAACAGATAAAAAGTAAATTGTCTCTTCAAACACTACATCTGATCAGCCCCAATGACAGCAAGATAAGAATTAGGGTGAGTTTGGGAATCAATATAAGTGAAGTTGTGAGTTTCATGAAATAAGTAGATAAAAAATATGTTTGACCTACTTTAATAATTGAAGCATTGCCAAACATGCACTTAGTCTATTAGGGATGGTTTTAACAAATAAGGGTGTGAAAACACGCTAATGTTCAATAAGTAGGGAGCATGGGCATACACAGAATATACAATCTGCAACAATTGTTTTAGTAAATTTATCAAAAGGCAGAAAGCGCATGATTAAAATTGAAATCTTAATAATAAATACTAAACAGTGTCATGTGCTATATATGGGTACAAACAGCATTAACATCAAAGGTAAAACTGAATATTAGTAAGAAAACCAGGTTAACGTGAAAGGAAGGGGTAGGCATGGGAGCTCTTGACATAGATACTAAGATGCTTTAACTCATGCTGTTTAGTGAGAGAGAGAGGCAGTAAACTTGGAGAAAGTTATCCATCTTATACTTCAGAAATTTTACAATTTTACTCATTCGCATAGCCTTGAATATTGATTAAGGAAGTCTTCATTATTAATTAAGATAACTTACTATTTTCATCTCTTTACCTCAAGTCCCTCCAAAGTCTTGAGGGAATGAAAAATAGAACACAAGGTGTGAGAGAATAGTTTTATTCACTTAAATCAATCTTACAAATCTATGCCAATATATAGTACAATACCGTGAAGAGAGAAAAGGAAAATAATATTCTAATCTAAGCAAGTAATGATATTCCCCTAATTATACCATATACAAAATATTACAAAATATCCCATAATTGATTTCGGGATTTCTACACTCCCCCTCAAGTTGGATCGTAGATATTGATCATATCCAACTTGCGGATGAAATCATCAAACATTTGCCTTTGTAGTCCTTTGGTGAATACATCGGCAGTCTGTTCTTTGGTAGGGACATAGATCATGCAGATAGTTCCATTTTCAACTTTCTCCTTGATGAAGTGTCTGTCCACTTCTACATGTTTGGTTCTATCATGTTGAACTGGGTTGAGTGAGATGTTGATAGCTGCTTTGTTATCACAATAGAGTTTAATTGGAACTTTCATTGGAATTTGTAGCTCATCCAAGAGTTTTTTCAGCCATAGACCTTCACATATTCCTTGAGCAGATGCCCTAAATTCTGCTTCCGCACTGCTTCTGACTACTACATTCTGTTTTTTACTCCTCCAAGTTACCAAATTTCCACATACAAAGGTACAATAGCCAGTAGTCGATCTCCTATCTTCTGTTGATCCTGCCCAATCAGCATCAGTGAAAATTTCTATATCTCTTTTTTCATTTTTCTTGAATAGTAGTCCTTTCCCAGGGGAGCCTTTGAGGTATCTCAGAATCCTATATGCTGCTTCTAGATGAGTTTCCCTCGGAGCATGTATGTGTTGGCTTACCACACTTACCGCAAATGCAATGTCTGGTCTAGTGTGGGATAGGTAGATTAGTTTACCAACTAATCGTTGATATCTGTCATTTTCAATAAAATCTCCGATGTCTTCTGTTTTTCTTCCAGTATCCATAGGAGTGTCGCTTGGTTTACACCCAAGCATACCAGTCTCGGTTAGAAAGTCTAGAATATACTTTCGTTGTGAAACATTGATCCCCTTTTTTGACCTGGCTACTTCCATTCCTAGAAAATACCGCATTTGCCCCAAGTCTTTTACTTCAAATTCTGTAGCTAATCCTCCTTTCAGTCTTTCTATCTCGACTGGATTATCTCCTGTGAGAATAATATCGTCAACATATACAATCAAAATAGTCTTTGTCCCATCCTCAAATAACCTGAAAAAAATATCTTTTTTCAACGCATTTGCAAATCTGTCAAACCATGCCCTAGGTGACTGTTTGAGGCCGTATAAGGATTTTTTCAGTTTGCACACTTTATTCCCTTCATTTTCCTTAGAAAGACCAGGTGGTAGCATCATGTAGACTTCTTCTTCCAATTCCCCATTCAGAAATGCATTCTTAATATCAAGTTGTTGAAGTGGCCAATCTAAATTTGCTGTCAGTGATAGAAGGACTCGAATTGTATTCAGTTTTGCAACCGGTGCAAATGTCTCTGTGTAATCTATGACATATGTTTGAGTGTATCCCTTTGCAACTAGGCGAGCTTTGTATCTTTCTATTGTACCGTCTGCTTTATATTTCACATTAAACACCCATTTGCACCCAACTGGTTTCTTTCCTCTTGGTAGTTCCACCACCTCCCAAGTTTCATTTGTTTCCAAGGCTTTCATTTCATCCATTGCTGCTTTTCTCCACTCAGGAATCTCCAAGGCTTCTTGAATGTTTTTCGGAATTTCTGTGCTATCAATGTTAGAAACAAGAGTTCGAAATCCCGAAGATAAACCATTATAAGCAACAAATTTTGAGATAGGGTGAAGAGTACATGACCGAGGTTGTTTCCTGAGAGCAATATATTTCTGTGCTATCAAGGTTAAAAACAAAAGTTCGAAATCCCGAAGATAAAACATTATAAGCAACAAATTTTGAGACAGGGTAAAGAGTACATGATCGTGGTTGTTTCCTGAGAGCAATAGGTAGATCAGTGTCGGATATTTCATGGGGATTTGGATCTATCATCGGTTCCGACTCTCTTGGTGCTTCGGGTGTGGGTTTGTCTTTATCCTTTGATTTTGGCTTTCGTGAGTAAACGATCATCTCTTTGTTACGTTGTTCTTTCTGCTCGTCCTCTAAGTTTAAGTTCTCTTCTGTAGATATTATATTGGGGTAGAGTGTCATTTTAGGTTCAGTGTTGGGAATAGACTCAGAGGGATTAAGAGATATCTCCAAGAACCGATCTTCTCTTAAGTTCTCCCCCTGAAGAGAGGATTTTTGGAAGTAGGATTCATTTTCGAAGAAAGTGACATCAAGACTGACCTACAACATTTTCTTGATTGGATCATAGCATTTGTACCCCTTTTGTGTAGGTGAGTACCCAATAAATACACACTTAATGGCACGGGGTTCGAGTTTGTTCCGATTGCGGGAATGTATGTGTACAAAGGCCGTACATCCAAACACTTTTAGTGGTAGGTTTGAAGTGAGACGAGAATTAGGGAAGAATTTTTGGAATTTCTGGAGAGGAGTTTCAAAGTTGAGAGTGCGACTCGGCATCCTGTTTATGAGGTAGGCTGATGTCAATATGGCATCACCCCAAAAGGTTTTGTGTATATTCGTAGTAAACATCAGAGACCGGGCTACCTCAAGAAGGTGTCTGTTTTTTCGTTCTGCAACCCCATTTTGCTGGGGAGTGTCAACACAAGAACTTTGATGGATTATCCCATTTTCCCTGAGGTAAGTGCCCAATGTGTTATTGAAATATTCTGTACCATTGTCCGTGCGCAAAATTTGAATTTTGGTCTGAAATTGGGTTTGGACCATAGAATGGAAATTTATGAATACACTACGAACATCGGCCTTTTCTTTTAACATATAGACCTAACAAAGTCTAGTATGGTCATCGATAAACGTGATAAACCATTTTGTGTTAGTGCGACTTGGAAGTCGTGAGGGCCCCCATACATCACTATGTATTATAGTGAAGGGTTGAGATGGTTTGTACGTAGATTTTTTAAAGGATGAGCGATGATGCTTTGCGAGTTCACAAATTTCACAATTAAGGTCGAAAGATGTTTTATTCGAGAATATTGAAGGAAGTACATGTCTTAGATATTGAAAATTTGGATAACCCATTCTATGCCATAACAGAGCTTCACCATCCTTAGAGACAAAAACAGAATCACAACTAGCAAATCGACGTTGTTTACTCACTTTAGCCTCGTCAAAGTAGTAGAGTCCCCCGCTTTCTTTAGCACTGCCAATCGTCGTCCCCGATGATAGGTCCTGAAAGACACAGTAAGAAGGAAAAAAATTAGCAGAGCAATTTGAACTTTTTGTTAATTGGCTAATGGAAAGGAGGTTGCATGAGAGATTTGGGACATGTAAAACTTGATCGAGTGTAATTAAATTAGAGATTCGAATGCTCCCTTTTCCAGCTACTGAAGAGAGAGAACCATCGGCAATTTTGACTTTAAGATTACCAGCACAAGGTGTATAAGAACTAAATAGATGGTAGGAGTCCGTCATGTGGTCGGATGCACCAGAATCAATAATCCACGGTACGGTGGAGAGTGAGGTGGTGTTAAGAGCTCTCAGGAAATTACCTCTGTGAGCTAAGGAACCTGATGAACTGGGTGATTGAAGATTAGAAAACATTTTGTAGAGCTGTTCTAGTTGCTCAGAATTGAATGCACTGCTGGAAGTGGAACTTTGTATTACGGAGGAATTGACCGCAGCTTGGTGCCCGTGATTTCTGGTGTTCTGTCTCGATTTCCAGTCGGGTGGCTTTCCATGCAAATCCCAACATGTATCTTCTTTATGTCCAGGTTTTCGACAGTGGTCACACCATGGACGACCCGTTTGATGTCTTGGGTTAGATCCAATTCTTTTTGTTCCTTTAAGCATTTGGGCTCCTAAATCAGGCCCAAGAAATTTAGGGCCATCATAACCAATTTTTTTAATTTTGGCAGCAACCCCTTTAGGCCCAAAATCATATGGCCCACTTACTCCTCCTTTAAGCCCAACTCCAGAGGGTCCACCAGAATTTGATAAAAGGGCCGACCCATCCACGATTTCATCAGGCCCAATCGTCGCTTTCTTCAACATGACTGATCGGCGACTTTCTTCTCTCCTCACTTCTGCGAAAACATCCCGCGTCGACGGCAGGGGCTGGCGACTGAGAATCCGGCCTCTTACGTCGTCGAGTTCTCTATTTAGCCCAGCCAGAAATTCATACACCCGTTCGTTCTCCACCCTCTTCTTGTACCGAACGCCATCTTTAGGGCAATCCCATTGTTCATCTATACTGAGATCCAATTCCTGCCACAAGGTAGTCATCTCCATATAATAATCAGTGACATCCCTTTCTCCTTGCTTCGCGTTCCATAATTTTGTCTTAATTTCAAAAATTTGAGAAGCATCCTCCGCATCGGAGTACATTTTGCGAGCGGCATCCCATATGTCCTTCGCGGTTGCCATGAAGAGGTAAATCTTTCCGATTGACGGCTTCATGGAGTTGACAAGCCACGACATCACCATGGAATTTTCAGATTTCCATTTTTGTTTAAGTGTGGGATCCGTTGGTTGCTTGGTGTCGCCGGTAAGGTACCCAATTTTCCATTTTCCGTCGACTACTAACTTGATTGATTGAGCCCATTCTCTGTAATTTCTACCATTGAGCTTCTCCACCGTGAGTTGAAATGAGGAATTATCAATTCCGATTGAATTCATGGTGGGGATATTTTCAGTCGGGTTGGTTCCGATTTCAGAGGAAGCTGTGGTTTCTGCCATAGTCGGGTTTGACCTTACCCGAGCTCTGATACCATGTGAGAATAATAGAAGAGAAAAGTTTTATTCACTTAAATCAATCTTACAAATCTATGCCAATATATAGTACAATACCATGAAGAGAGAAAAGGAAAATAATATTCTAATCTAAGCAAGTAATGATATTCCCCTAATTATACCATATACAAAATATTACAAAATATCCCATAATTGATTTCGGGATTTCTACACAAGGATATTTAATATCCCATAATTGATTTCGGGATTTCTACACAAGGATATTTATCTTTTAAGTATTTGGTTTACATATTTCTTACTCTCTCTCTCTCTCCCACTTTTCACCCAAACAAGGGAAGTCTTCTTATCCCTTCACACACAATTCATGAAACTGAATTTTATTTCATTATTTTATATGTTGCATTGTTCTACTTTTGGGAGGATAGGTTAATGTCCCCTTTCTTTTGTTCTCGTGAGTTTGATTCTATAAAAGGTTGGGGCATCATAACCCCCATAAACCTTTCTTAGTGGAACCTGAAAACTCACTTAGGTTGTGTAGGTGTCTTCCTTAAAAAAAACCCATGAAACTGGATCAAATACAGGCTGCCAAAAAAATTCTTCAAACCTAGAAAGTCCAGATTTTCATAACCAAATCTTAAAACTTCATGCTGGAGAATTGGGAGATAAAATAAAAGAGTTACGAGGAAGTCTCTCAAAGGTGGGATGGCTGGAGCAGAAAGACAGCAGGAATCCCATTCCACATTCAAACAAGAAAATGAGCTATCAGGGATAATATATACTAGATTCACCACTTCTCCATTGCCAATTCACATTACCGTGAACTTCAGCTGTCAGTACCATCACCCACATCCCCTCTATTCCTCTTCCTCGCCTTCGCCCATCACATCAACCAGCCAACAGCACAATCCACCTCAACAATACATCTTTCAGCCCAATCCCAACCACAACCATCAGCCATACGCAACAAACATCAAAACCAATTTTGAGATAAACAGCTAAGATGGCCTCCAATTGGAACAAAACAATAGTGCAAACCAATCCATTGCTTTTTGTACCATGCAGAGTAGAATGTGTTGGAACTTTACATTTCAAATTGGTAAACTGCAAGTTTTAAGCTAAACTCAGCCCCTGTTTGTTGGCGGCCATTATTTGGGAAAAACAATGTTTTGAAGAGTGATTCTCAGGAGAACGTGTGGTTAAAAAGTAAGAAAAATTTTGAATTTACGTACAGAATATTTTATTGAGTGAATGTATAGTTGAAAATGAGTACGTAGAAAAAAGATTTTTCAAATAATGGTTGTCAAACAAGGGCTCAGTTAATTTTTAAAAGTATCAAGGGAAAGATAGGTATGATGTCAGAAAGTTGAATGTTGAGGTGGACTGATGGGATACTGCAGGCTTTTTCTCATTTCCGAGGACTTTTTCTTACATATTTCAATAGGGTGGGTGTAATACGATTTTGACTGATTTAACTGACCGATCCAAATTAGTACAGTTAATTCAATTTGGTTAAAATAGTAACTATAGCCAATTTATGTATCAGTAATGCTCCATGAAACAAACCAGACTGAACCAAATTATATTTCTGTTCGTAAATAATGATAAAATGATTGATAAATGTTGAGCTCGCAAGCTGGGCCTCGAGCTGAAAAGTGACCAAGAACAGGCTTTTTCTAAATTGTGCCTCAGTGAAACCAAATCCATTATGATGGGTATAATTATATACCAGATTTTTGAAACAAATCTTTATGCAAATGCTGCACCAAAAAAAAAAACTCAGCGCGTTTGAAAATAGAAAAATTGCTCTTTTGGTTTTTCTTCCAGTCAATAATTTTGGTGAACAGATATTTCCATGCAATGGATAAAAAATCAATCGATTGCCCCCGTCAATTTTTCGATGTGTTCAACCAAGCAAAAGAACAGGAATCATAATGCATATGAAAAAGAGATAAGGATCTAAAGACAACTGAACTTATTAACACTTGCCTGTCCACAAAGAATTTTCCCTTGAACCTCTTGAGCAGCTTTCTTAAATTTCTCAATTCCCTGAAGGAGAAATCAACAAATATGAGCAGTTAGTTAGTCTCTAAACAGGAGATTCGCTCATTAATTTTTTCAATGCAAAACTAATTCATACACAAGGAAACAGTAAACCATTTTCAGCATTTAATTAATCTGTGGAGTGCAAGGGAGTAGTTGGAAAATACTATAACTGTATAATCTTTAAAGAGATGGCATTTTGGGTGCATTTACACTAGTGTGCAATAAGGTAACATATGGTCTAATAACTCTCTACTCCATATCCTGGAAGCAAACAGGCAGAACTATCTAAGTGAGACGCCGAAGAGGGAAGACTTAGATTATACTCTCTGTCTCAATAAGTTGAAAAGCTTATATTTTCAAATGTCAATCGCTTGAATAGAATCAAAAGTAACTTTTGCTCCTCTGTTGTTACTTTGTCTCATTCTTTAACTTCCAATATAAATGGACCTTATACAGGCACACTACAGCTACCAATCTTCTGCAAGAAATTAGGAAAGTAGTCCAAGCATTGTTATTGACTGGACAATGATAATTAAAAAGAATCACCCAAGACACTAACACCAGGTTATAATTGAATCTTTACAATGAATGTAGAGGCTGAAGTAAGCAATGGGACTTAATGCCAGCATATGATAATCTCTACACAGAATCCAAACATTGTGTGTGCTCCCCCCCTCCCCAAAAAAAAAAAAAACTACACAGAGAAACACACACAAAGAGGAAACAGAAAATAAAAATGAGAAAAGGGGATTTCACATACTTTAATCAATGTCCTACCAAAGCTGGCCTCTTCATCAGCAATGATTTCCCTTATCTTTATCTCATGTTGTTTCAGCTCTGGGAAAACATCACCCATCACTTCCACCACAACTTTTACAAGCCTGTTTTCGACAAAATTATATTTAAATACGAGAAACCAACATGCAAATTCATGTAACCCATTATTTGATAACTGAAAAAATAGAAAATGTAAGTATTCCTTTCGTACACATTGAAGAAACCTTGTTCTGCTTTGAGGACCTCAGTACCATATCGTACAGCTCGTCGAAGGATGCGCCTTAGGACATATTCACGACCCTCATTGCCTGCCAAAAAGCAAAGATTAATATGGAATCCAATAGAATATATTCTAAAGTATCAATTTCAAATTTCAAAATACAAACAAAATGTAGTGTTCTATTGAAGATTATCCAACTGGCTGATCATAATGTTCAAACAGAACTTTCGCATGACTCCTCTAAATCTGGCTGCCACGTAACAGTACAAACAAAATGTAGTGTTCTATTAAATATTATCCAACTGGCTGATCATAATGTTCAAACAGAACTTTCGCATGACTCCTGTAAATCTGGCTGCCACGTAACAGAGTACCAAATTTTCTCCACATAAATTCTGATTTAGATTCAAACCCACAAAAGTAAATACAATAACAAAAACAGCAAGCAGGATGGAGGCAAACCACACATATATAATTTATAAATTGATGCAGACGTAAGTATTATAAACACACACACACACAACCATGTGCATAAAGTCGCGTATATGTGAATTCAATAGATGTTAAAAAAAGTACATATGTGTTTGCATAGAACAGCGTGAGTAAGAGTGCCTCTACTGTATAGCTCATTCACCTCCAAGATTAGAATATGTGAAATGAAGATCAATCAAGCTTACAATAAGGAATTTCATATAGAAAATCTCCACAGTTTGAAAACCCTGAAGAACTCCAAAAAGACAAAAGAACAACTTTAGCTGATCTTCATTCTATGAAGCCAAGGTCTTTACAGCAACAACCTTTTTCCCATTTTCCCTTATAATTATTATGCACCGACGACAAATAACAATCATATATTTCTTTCTCTATAATAAACTACATTATCAGAACTAAACATCTGCAGATAGCTAGCATAAATATGCAGCTGCATTAACATCTGCATCAGTCAACCTACAAAATGTTGGTTGTCAACGGCAGAGCTGGCAACGTTCATGTTCACTTGCTACTATGAAATGCAAGTTAATAACGACGCGATAACCTAAGTATTGAATGAACAACCAAATGATTTTAGTAATGTACCTGGGCAAGAGCCATCAGCAATGGCAAACGTGAGTGTTCTAATGTGGTCTGCCACAACCCTATATGCCATGTCAACATTGTCCACGTCCTCAGATCCAACTTTGCCAGAGTATGGTCGATCTCCAGTTGCCTACCAAAAGATTAAAAACTACTCAGAATATAATCCACAGAGTAACATAAGTTAACTTTAAAGCAGTTAGAAACCGGCTCTAAATTTGTGGTGTCGTTATCTTAATTTCCTATTTATTTACTCTAAATTCAGTCAAGTTTTAATCCTTCATGTGAAAGACATGGAAAGTGTCAATTTTTATTTAAATAAGGTTGTGGCTTAACCTGTCGTATTGCATCAAAGATGCTTAAGAACACATCGGTATCATAATTGCTCATCTTATTTTGAAGAATAGACGTTAATCTTTCAAAACCCATTCCGGTGTCAACATGTTTAGCCGGTAGAGATTTCAAAGAGCCATCAGCTTCCCTGTTAAACTGTGGAAGAGACATCACGAAAGTAACCCAACTTATCAAATTGACAAAAAATGTCAGAAAGAGAAAACAGTTAGTTGTTAACCATAAACGTGTAGAGCTCCAATACGACAAGAGTGAAGACCGGACCTGAATAAACACGAGATTCCATATCTCAATGCATGTAGGATCATCATTGTTTACCAGAGATGCAGCATCACGGTTACCAATTCTATCAAAATGAATTTCTGTGCAGGGTCCACAAGGTCCAGTATCTCCCATCTCCCAAAAGTTGTCCTATTCAAAGTCGCATAATTAAAAAAACACTTCAAAAATTTCTTGATAATAATATGCCTTTTCAGTAATAACTATATTCTCATTAAAGGGAAAGAACTGTTAAACATAGGGAAAGTACTGTTAAACATAAAGGCCCAGAAACTGGACACAATCACCAAATTGAGTTAAAACATTGTCAGCTGATAATTTATTTGCTCCCCTATATGATAATAACAGGAAATTAACGTACTTTACAACCAAAAGGCAAAACACGGGCAGGTGGGAGAAATTTGAGCCAATTATCCCTTGCTTCAGTATCGGCAGGAAGGCCAAGTTTCTCATCACCCCCAAAATAAGTGGCATAAATTCTATCCTGAGGTAATTTGTACACCTGTATGAAATAACACATTCGAAAATTATAAAAATGAAATGAAGTGAATCAGTTTTATATGCATGAGCGTGTACATGTGTACAGTCGACGTGCAGGGGACTTGCCTTGGTTAGAAGGTCCCAAGCCCATTGAATCGCTTCATTCTTAAAATAGTCCCCGAAGGACCAATTACCAAGCATTTCAAAGAAGGTGTGATGGTAAGTGTCCTTGCCCACATCGTCGAGATCGTTGTGCTTGCCACCTGCTCGGATGCACTTCTGAGTATTGCAAGCGCGGGTTAGTTTGCTTAACTCAGTGTTGGGATCAACAGTACCCAAGAATATCGGCTTGAACTGATTCATACCTGCCATATACACACGCAGCAATATCAGTAAACAATTTCCAGAGATAAAAAAAATTCGGCAATTAGTAAAGGGAAAAACTTTACCGGCATTAGCAAATAGCAGGGTAGGATCGTTGTGAGGAACAACGGGGCTTGATTTCCAATGGACATGGCCTTTATCCTCAAAGAATTTAATGAAAGTATCCCTGACTCGGCTGGCCGGCCACTCCAATTCATTCGACTGAGATCCCATCGCTGATTCCGCTAACGCTTCTTCTCTTCTACTGCTGCTGCTATAGCTAATACTGCGTCTCAAAAAGAAACGAATCCTAGTATTCCAAAACGATGAAGAGGGTGAAGCAGCTGCCGGAAACGGCAAATGAATAGGCTGCGGCGGCGAAACTGTTGGAAGTAGGGTGCGTAATGGAAACGCCAAAGGATGGGAGAAAATGCTCCTCTTACGATAAACCCTCATCCATGGACCGAATCTTCCAAATACAAACCCCCCCTTTTTATTATGGTTACTGTTTAGTCTCCCTCCCTCCAGGAATATATGCTATGAGAAAAATATTAGAGGTCAGGTCGCTTTCAATTTAGTCATTCAAATTTGATAAATTATAAAATTCAATACTCACTTTGTTTTTTTGAAAATATGTTTGATTGAATAAGTGAATAAAAGTTATTCTCTTTCGTCAAAGTTTTGTTCTATTCTTGTAAAGCTATCTCTATGTTTTAAGTGAAAATGTAAGACTTGTCTACTAATATAAATAATTAGCAAAGTTCAAGGTGAACAACTTTACCTCTAATAATATGCATGCTCTCTAATTATAATAAAAGTTGAGAGTATATTGTTATATCATCAACATGATAAGACGTGATAATTGAACGTGAACGCTAATATGTCAAAAACACTCAGCATAGATCAATGTCTAGCTCTAATAAGAGTGAAGCATTATAAGATAGTGGTCCTGGTCTCATTTGAGAATCTTGAAATGTAATTAAAAAAGAAAAATGTAAATTGATGTTGTTGTAGTTTTGAAAAAAGGATAAAAGTGAAATCGCATAAAAAACTAAAAAAAAACACTCGATAAGGAATAAAGAGATAACCCTTTCCTCGAAACAATGAATGACCAGATGTCATGACCTTTTCTCTTAATATACTATGATTGAACAATCGTAAAACTTATTATCATGTTCCGGTCAAAATAACTTTCGATACCTAATGAAAAGGGATGAACCAATGTAACCATTGCATCGAGGGCTATCTTTAAGTTGTGCGCAAAGTCGTTTGATCCTATAAACCAATACTTGAAAGCCTCAACAAGACAACCTAAGCTCGAATGCCAACTCCTAGGCTATTGTGAAGCCAAGAATTTGTCATCCTCAACTAATTGGATTCTAGGCAAGGCCCTTAAGTGGTTCAAGTACCGTGTCTGGTCACGAATGGTTGGGTCGATAAGGGTAGTGTCCGTCTTCTTCTTGTACATTTAAGGGCAATTTCTCAATTGAAAAGGGACAGCAACCATGCTCAAGAACTCCCCAATTTTGAAATAAGCTCATTTAGTTTGACGTTTTTTAGATTACACCAAAAAATCTATGACCATTTCATTCCTCATTTGGCTTGTTTTTCTTTATTTTTTATATTTTCAAGTCCAATTAGTCAGAACAATCAAATTGATCAAACTGTAACATGTCGTTTTTTGTCATCAACATGTTTCTATCCCTTCAAATATATCACTCGATGCCTTTATATTTTGTTTTCATTGCAAGCATTTCAATAAGCTAATTGAGATTTGAGGCAAACCACTCTCAAAATTGACTTAGCCATGTTTGAACTTCATTCTTTAAAACTCATTTACAATCACACATTCTTCAAATTAAACAATTTACACAAAAATAAAAAATCGTACTAACACATTCTTTTAAAAATGTCTCTTTCTACTAAATTTATTCTTAAAAATGGGTAACAAAAAGAAGCTTAGGGCCTGTTCGGTAGAGATTAAAATTGGATTAAAATTGAAAAACTAACCGTTATTGTTGACTTTTATTAGACGAGTGGGACCCAACAACGACCATATTTTCAATTTTAATTGGATTTTAATCTATACCAAACGGGGCCTTAGTGTTAAATATGATTTTGACGATTTTGGCCTGGAGACTATTAGATATATAAACTTCAAGAGCACCATCACACCTTCGGGTAGCATGACAATTTGTTGGTGATGTTATGAAAAAAAAAAAATATTTGATGATGCTGATAATGAGATTTTAAATTACAGAAACCCATGAAAATTGTAATGCATAAAAAATATATATATATATATAGTAGTTGAGGAGCATCAATTGGTGAAACATATAGGTATTTTTATTTTTGTTGGGTCAGAGTGTACACGCGTGCTCGTTCATACGAGAAATGTATCAAGATAACATTATGGGTATCAAGTCAATTTTTTTATCGTAAAACATTTTTTGGATTGTCTTTAAGTTTCATGGATGGCGTTGAGAAAATTAGAAACCATAAGAGA
>CAIGRF010104728.1:0-10545 GCA_903798235.1 Fraxinus ornus | reverse complement strand
TAAATATATTATAAAAAATAAATTTGGCTAGATTAATGTGTTAATTTGTTTTAAAAATTTAATTAATCCAATAAAATAATTATTTAGTTTCGGGTCTTATTCGGTTCTTAGTCTAGACCCGTTACCCGACCCAAACCGTTCGGTTCTCAATTCGGGTACCCGTTCGGGTATTTAATTTATGAAGAACCGCTCGATTCTGTTCGGTTCGGTTCGGTTCGGGACTTTTGTCTAACCCTAGTAGAATATGCTTGTTTCCAAGAACTACTTATGCGAAATGAGATAAGTGGCTTTGGTATCATACAAATACCCTATTCCAAGCGCAAAGTGAACAATGCATAGATGTGTATACCATCTTTGTTCAAATTCGCCGTGTACCAATGGTTGTCGTCACCCACTTGAAACTGATTCATGCACATGGAACTCGATTTCATTGTTTTAGAATTTTCAAACTTCCCATATAATTTCTCCCCCATATTTGGGGTTAAACTCCTTGTATGTTGGTCTGTCACTATATGTCTATCGTAAAACCATCTCCGCATTGTCATTATGATGTCTTCAACTAATGAAACTATCGAATACTCACAATTATTCTTGAACAGTGAATTCAACGTCTCTACATTATTTGTCGTTATAATCTTGCAATGGTGTTTCTTGAAATTGTACCATAACCCAATTTTTTCTATAATTATGGATGTCCGGGCCAACTTCCGTGCACCCTGACTAATTTCACGGTGCCCTAAATTTTACGATCATGTACTGACCTCAGTGACCTTGAGGGGAACCATAACCCAATATTTAGAGTCAGCTTTCTCTAAATACTTTCCAACCTTCTTATCTTTTCTATATATCTGAACAAAATATTTCTAAACTCAACCAAATTATGTCCTAGTTGCCGACTTAAACGGTGATAAAATGCCACCAAATTTTGCCTTTATATTATGTTGCAATTACCAGATGTAATGTACATGACGTGCTTTAGAATATATATTGTGTTAATTATATCCAGAATCTCTGATACCATTTGTTGAGAATTCAAGGATCGCGTATTACTCGATACCACTTGATATAAAATCAACCATCGGATTGAGATGTTGAAATTATATGATGATGAGTGTAATTAACTCATTAAACAAGTGCCTTTAAATCTTAGTTTTTGGTTTGATCTTGAGTACTTTTGAACGTTTTGATGCGTGTTTTCATGTCATTTTGTAGCTAAGCAATTTGGTTCAAAATGAAGTGTTTTGAAGCTTGTAATAGATTTATGGTGATACTCATGGAAGGAGGCATGTCTTGGAGGAGCAATGATGAAGAAAGAAGTCAAATGGATCAAATATAATCAAAGTATGGTCATACACCAATTTCCAACCGAGAAAGTTATGCTCTAGATTTGTAGTCTCATATTGAGACTCATTTTAGACATATCAAACATTTGAATTGGGAAATGATATCTGAAGCAAAGTTGTAGCCCTTTGAGTCAGCTTTTCATATCATCTTGAATCACCTCAATCGGACATTGGACGAAAAAGTTATGATCAAAATAGTGAAAGACGTGCAGGCAGAAATCGGGACAGAGAAGGCGACGTCGCGACGTCAGCCCTCGACGTCGCGACGTCGGCCGCTGAAGGAGAAAAACAGAGAAGGCGACGTCGCGACGTCAGCCCCCGACGTCGCGACGTCACCTGTCGGGTTAATGAAAAAATAGATTTTTTAAAAGAAATCCGGCCCAATCCAACTCCAATCCGTGTTATGACCTATTGAAGCTATAAATACAAGGTTGAAGACCTAATTTAGGGTTCTTGGATGGCTAGAGAAGGCAAGGAAAATTGAAGCTAAATTCTTGAAGAAATCATTGGAAGAAGGGAGAATTGACATCATTTGGGGAAGAAATCAAGCGGCCAAGAAGAGTTTTTCTAAACCCTTGTTTTCTTATCCATGTTTTTAATGATAAATTCCATATTTTCAATTATATTAACTATGAACTAATACTTTAGATCTAGGGTTTGATGTAATCGACTTGAGACATGTTTTAATTCTTAATTTTCTAGCTCTTTTGGACTTTTCTATCAATTTATTTATGTTGTTTGTGTTTAATGCTTTCAATTACTTGGCCACTAATTGAATGAATTGATGCGTGAATTTCGGCACTCGAGAGAGGGAAATTTATGTGTGATCATAAAACAACATAACCTAGATTTCGTAGGTTTCGAGAGAAAGTACGAATCTTTGAGGCTTGTTTGGATTAAGAACCACGTGCATGATAGTTTCTATAAATTTAATTCGGAATAGAGATATTGGAATTAAATTGTAGGAATAAATTCTAGCCGGCACTCGAGAGAGGGGATAGAATTAAATTAGGGTTCTTGCCTATAAATTAAGAGAGATTTGATTGAGTTAGTAATTTTAGGTTGAAAAATATTGTCGAAAGTTTGATGAAATCATTCCCTAGAATTTCATAATTTGATATTTTCGTTGAATTTTGCATTTGTTTAATTGCCAATTTTAGCTTGTCATTATTAGATAAGAATCACACATACATTCTAATTGCTTGTCCAAATAAAGTGGAAACTACATAATTATAGTACTCAGTAGAAATCATACATCAATCCCTGTGGGTTCGACAACCTTCACTTCATCATTATATTACAAAACTTGACATCGTACACTTGCGGTATTTTCACGTTGTATAAAACGCGTGACATATGACATAATAATAAAGTATTTGATCACAAGCAAAATGATAAAAAAAAAAAAAAAAAATTATGGCAGATGAATTATGAGATTTTATTGCACTATAACTAATAAAGATGAAAGGATATTACAATGATCCTAAAAGTTAGTAATCACTTTTTTCACACTATAAAATTGTATAGAGGAGCATAATATTTATAGGGAACATCCAAACTCTCCTAATAGAATTGTTGATGAAGTAAGATGTCAAAAAACTAGTCCAAAACGAAAAAGAAGAGAAAAACGCGAAAATTTCGGAACAGGTGCACCCCACCTTTGGTCGTCGGGCTTTCTGATTATATATATATATGCTAACTTGATATATGACTTCAATAACATTCCAAACTGAATTCTTCTTGACGTGCAGTTCAATTAGAATTTTTCAATTATTTCAACAAGGAATTAGGGTCACACCCAAATTCTAACAATCTCCACATTGACAAGAATTCCACTATAACGAACAAAGCTCCAAACTATTATCTACCTAGGGAAGAAAATCCGTCTGCAAGGAATAAACTGACTCTTCAACAATAACCAAAACTGATTTATCCAATCAAACACAAAATACTCCACCTCTTTCAATGAATCCAATCACTGCTTTGCAGAATTACCTCAAATTCCTAAAAAAATCATAATGATTTAAAAATTTACCAAACTAGGCTGTAACATACCCCAAAGTAGAAAAAAACCCAAATGCTTTTAAAGAAGACCCCTTGCTAGATTGTACACCTTCTACTACGCTAAAAGTATGTTCAACAACAGTATTCACATACATTTTCCCACTAAGTCCGTCACCAGTAATTGAATACAATGACACTGCAGCCGTATGTGATGGTGGCAAAGCGGCATTACCCATATCTTCTAAACTCAACTGAGCAGTATTTTTTAAATCCGACAATTTACGAGCTCCTAAAGGTATTGTACCAAACTGAATGTCCACCACGGTGCTGAACACGTGCCGATTGACTCTTTAGATTCTGCACGACCCTGTAAGATGTATAGCTGAGACTTTTTGTCCCTCCAATACAACCAGGCACCCTTACAAACCATAAAAACTCCACCTCCACCGAAAAACTCATAACTTTTTGAATCAACGATAGACAACGAGATGAAATTCTTATTCAAATCTGAAACATGTCGAATATGGTCAAGTGTTCTAATTGTCCCATCCAATAGCTTCAATTTGACCGTACCAATTCCAACAAACCGACAAAGTGTGTTGTCTTCCATAACGAGACACCTTTTGAAAACGATTTCATATGTATTGTAGTAAACAAATCCTTATTATGACACATATGAAACACACCCGCTGAATCAGAATCCAATTCTCGTCTGGTTTAGACTCGATGTCGAAATAGCCAAGAGATCTCATTAACTTACAATGTCCTATGCGAGGTATGCTTCGCCTGAAATCTCAAATTGCTTCTCATATTGACTTGTAGCCAACCTTTCTTTATTATGCAATTTGTAACAATCATTCTTCGAATGCCCATTCTTCTTACAGAAGTTACAAATTTGATTACTGAACTTAGACTTCGATCTGCCCATTCCAGAACCACAATAAGCAACAAGGCATTCTCCATCTCTGATCTCTGAAACCAGATACGTCATCTTCTCTTTTGAAAACAAAGCATCATACACTTCCTTTATGGTGAAAGTATGATGAAGAACATTTGGCCTCAATCATATCGTGTTCGTTGCCCGCTTCGATTTCTTCATTTAGAGACACAATCTTGTATAGTCGTGATACTCTTACCATAGAAAGTTTCAAAATCAGCGACGATCTCTTTAAATACAGTGAGGTGATTTTTTAATGATCCTCTTTTTGTCATTCGATGATAGTATAAATATTGCATGAGATGCAACTTGATCGTCAAACTTTTAGTCATGCACAATTGGTCCAACATCAACCATAAAGCAGCTGTTAAACCTCCATCAAAACGTCCTAAAGAATGGTATTCGATAGATGAAGATGAATGTGAGAAACTGTCTTCTTATCCTTCTGTAATTTCTCCTCTGCGGTCAAAGTTGTGGACATCTTGTCAGTTCCTAACAACGTATCATCCAAATCCTGCTATGCGAGTACTGCACGCATCTTAACCTGTTGTAACGAAAATCTAGTGCTCCGATCCAAAAGTGGAATGTCATACTTCATGGAAGCCATCATGAACAAAAATCTCGAACAAATCAAACCCTGCACTCTTGCAGAACTGCTGAATCTAGACTCTAACACCACTTGTTGTGTTAATTATGCCAAGAATCTCTGAATGGGAATTCAATGATCACGTATTGCTCGATACCGCATTACATAAAACCAACCACCGGATTGAGACGTCGAAATTATATGACACAATAATGAAATATTTGATCACAAGTAAAAGAATAAAAAAAGACAAGAAAATATGGCAGAGGAATTAAGAGATTTTATTGCACCACAAATAATGAAGATGAAGAAATATTACAACGCCTTGTGAGCGCGTTTGGATCGGCGAAGGCAAGGAAGCCTAATCAAAGCAGGCAAACAAGAAGATCTGACTGAGTTGGGCAGTGGCAGCCCGGTTCTACCCAAAGAAAGGCAGAGTTGAGGAAGAGTGGCAGCCCGCAGGAAGATAGATCAATCCTAAAAGTTAGTAATCATTTTTCACACTATAAAATTGTATAAAATAGCCTAGTATTTATAGAGAACGTGTAGGGGACGTCCAAATCCTCATAGTAGAGTTGTTGATGAATTAAGATACCAGAAAACCTAGTCCAAAACGAAAAATGAGAGAAAAATGCGAAAAATTCGGAACGCGGCGCCACCTTCGGGCACCCCAGCACTGCGACGCCCATGTGCTGGGCTGCTTATATATATATATATATATTGTTCCATGTTGTTTTCTCAATCCCGAACGCTTTTTCAAGTTCAATAACAATTTTCAACTCCTAATGAGCTTCCAAAATAGAATTTCAACTTGACATAAGACTCCAATAACATTCTAAACTGAATTTTTATTAACATGCACTTCGATTAGAATTTTTCAATTATTTCAACAAGGAATTCGGGTAACACCCAAATTCAAACAATAATAAAATTGGAAATAAAACTTCTATGTCTATTGGAAATAAAACAAGGTCTTTCCCATCACCTATTATGTCTCTCGAGTTTTGAATGAACCTAATTTTTCATTTTTTGCATCCTCTATACCCTAAGCAATATGAAATTTCACATTGGGTAGCTATGTAGTTTTTTTTTAGCGTATAGGGGCATTTAAGATTTGATGTTTTAGGACTCCTTTGTCAGGATTTTCATTTCCTCCTTTACCTTAAAAGAGAGGATGACAATTTACTGTTCATTTGAATATTCCTTTTCACACCACTGTAGTTAACTGCTATTGCACTATTCATCCCAGACAAATAAAATTTATGTAGCCGGTTATGTTAAATACAAAATATCATCTTCATATCCTCTACCTGGTTTCCAGCCACAATTATTGACTAAATGAGAAATTTAAATTGAAAGAAAGTGAGGCGGCGATGGCGGCNTCTTCATTCAATCTACTTCAAACCTCACATATATATAGAGAGAGAATAGGCAGAAATGAGAAACTTATAAGAGAAAAATAATAAGCTATAGAAGAGGCTTTCAACTGACGACCTGACAAGAAAATTTAATAAGAATTCATCTGCTGCTGCAAAAAAGTCTGAAGAGGTATTCATGAATTTCTATTTGTCAATTTATATTGTTGTTGAACTTTTAAAATCATATATGCAAAAATCAATTCATTTGTAACTGAGATGATATAAATGTTAGTGTTTATATAGTCGTTTAATCAAGGTAGTTGCCAAATTGATAGGAACTCGATTTTTTTTCTCCTATCATTTCATTTTTTGCTGGATGAGAATTGATGACTAAATGAATTGTTAAATTCTTTCTGAACTGTAGGCTGCACTTAGTAACTTGCATGAATTGAGTTTACTGTATTTGTAAGCTATTTAGCAGTAGGAATAGAAAAAAAAAAAAAAAAACAATACCCCTTAAATTTTTTATTTATTTAGTTTGGATGTTCATAATTTTTATAATTAAGAAATTTTAAGAAATTGCAATTTATGCTATGTTATGTTACTGGAATTGGTTTGGTTTGATTATTCTATTTATTTTGTTCGTAAAGTTAAATTTCTACTAAATAAGTAATAACAATAATTAAATAAAAATTATTCATTCATTTATTATATTAAAGTAAAAAAAAAAAAATTGTAAGCTTGCAGGAAAAAGAGAGGAAAAAAAAAATGCTCCGTGACGCACGGAGCAAATGCTCCGTGTGCGGAGAAGTATATATATATATTTTTTTGCCCATCAATTTTTACCTTCATATAATAAATTCAAAATTCATTTCGTGTCTCCACACTCGCGTCTTTTTTATTTCCTTTTTTCTTTTGCAAAAAATTCTACTTATTTACATTTTACACAAACTATAAATACAATTTCATTTATTAATAATTTAATTCAAAAATATTAGAAAATATTCAATTCCATATATACACCAAAATCAAAATTCCTTTCGGGGGTGTTGCCCCCGAACCCCCACAAGGAGCGCTGCCCCCTCAACCCCGCGACTTGACCGGGCAGGTCGATCCCTGTCCGCGAAGTTCACATTTTTTTTTTTCCAATTCTACTATATTTCGTGGGGTGCCTTCGAAGATTTTTTTGTACAAAAAATATTGTAGCTGAGCTTACAAAAGAACTACTGACTGTCAGGATTTTGGGCTCCCAAAATCAATTGAGATTTTAAAAAAAAATCCTTCTTATAACGTTTCAATCTCAACAATCTANTCTAACATTCAAAATGTAATTCAAGATAATTTAACATAATTTTACATATTTAACACACTAACATTACCTTCAAAATAACCCAGTGCAAGAACTAGTTTGTAGAAAAGTTTTTTTGAGAAAAGTAATTTAAACAAACTTCGTTTTAAACTTATTCTAATCACACAAAACACATTTAAAAAATTATTCAAAAACAGTGTTTCAATCACAAAACACATTTAAGCTAGGCTGTTTTCAGAAATTCTTTTATAACATAGGCCTGTATGAGTAAATCCTTCGAATATCCTGATACTGAAAAAAGAGGAGGAAAGAACAGTAGTACCCTAAAAGCGTTGATTGCAGTATGGTAAAATCGTGCAAGTAGAGAGAAAGCGCGTCGCCGTTTACTGGCAAATGAAGAAAAACGGACCGGCTCTAGTGTGGTGAAGAACGAGATGAACCTCCAAACCTAGAACGAAGAGTGAATATAACTCTTAACAGTAATAAGATAAATTGATTGGATAATTGAGTGTGATTGGTGTGAATCGCATCGAGATGGGCTGGGGAAGGACGGCTTTCGAAGGAGTGGTGGCGGTGGGGTCGTTGTTGTTGCTTGGATGGGCTGGGCTGTGGTTCTTGAACCGGAGGCTTTACAAAGAGTACGAAGAGAAACGGGCATTGGTTCAGATCATTTTCAGTGTCGTTTTTGCCTTTTCTTGCAACCTCTTCCAGCTAGTGCTCTTCGAGATCATTCCTATTCTATCCAAAGAGTAAGCTATTCACAACGTTATTTCTATTACTGTTCTAATATTAATCTGAAAATCGCATGTATTAAGGATTAAATTATTGTATTTTCTTCTGGATACCCCTTTTCTCTACCGACATTTGCTAGATCACTAGGTTGAACTTAGGTATTATAAAGAATAGTTGCTAGAATGAGTTAATGTTTCATGTAATGTTTACAATGACGTTGAATGGGATAAAGAAAGGCTTCACGATGATGCTACCATCATTCTTTTCCTTTCCCGGAGACTTCATGGTACTACATATAAGTGGTTTTATTGTGGTAGTCTTTCCTATTGTCTGTAGGGCAAGATGGATGAATTGGAATGTGGATTTGTTTTCTCTAACGGTACATTAGTCTGAAAATTGCAGTAGTTAAATGCTATAAACTGATCGTGTTCTTATTTATTATATTAATGTATTTTCTTCTGGATGCATCCATCTTTCTACTGACATTGGTGATTTCACTCCGTTGAACTTAGATGCTTTAAATATTTGTTTCTAGGTTGGCTTATGTTTCACATATAAGGTCAGGTATGTTACAATTGTGTTGAATGTTAAAAAAAATGGCTTCATGATGATGCTACCATAAGTTTTTCAGTTTTGAGTTTTATGGAGGCTGTGGTACTACAAATAAGTTGTTTGAACGTGACAGCGTTTCCTATTGGCTGTAGGGCAAGATGGATGAATTGGAAGGTGGATCTGTTTTGTCTGATTATGCTCCTGGTCTTCATGTTGCCTTACTATCATTGTTACTTGATGCTTTGCAACAGTGGTAAGTAAATAATCACCCCCTCATCTTTTTCAAAGAAAACTTTACCCACTCGTGAATATTATTTTTATATTTAATTGTTATTACCATTATAGTCTATTTGTTGTCATTGGGGTGGGGGTGGAATGATAACTAGCTGGTTACATTTTTCTAGTCTGCCATAATATTTTACTCATAAATTCTTGCTTGGCATGGAGAAATTTCATTGCTTTAACGATAATAGCACCAACATATTTGGAGTCAAGTTCTCCAGTAGATTTTCCCTGAAGTAAATTTTTTGTAATTATTGTTGTCTTATTCTTTCCTTCTTTTCAGGTGTTAGAAAAGAACGTGCTGGACTTGGTGCTGTTTTATTCTTGCTGGCTTTTCTCTATGGTTTTTGGCGCATGGGCATTCACTTTCCAATGCCTTCTCCAGATAAAGGTTTGCTTGTAATTTCTGATGTTGCAAAGGGGATGACATATTTCCTGAGCATGTTCTGGATATGTTTTTATGTCCTTATTTTCCTGCATCATTACGACTTCTTTTGAATTATTAGGATTTTTCACGATACCTCAGTTGGTGAGCAGAATTGGGGTCATTGGTGTGACTGTCATGGCTGTCCTATCTGGCTTTGGAGCAGTGAATTTACCATACAGCTACCTATCTCTCTTCATTCGGTAAGGATAATGTTAGATCTATTACATAAGTTAACTTTAACGAGTTGACACACTCATTGTCCTTGAGTATATCTTGAAATCCTGATATTTCACGGGGGGGATGCTTTGTGCTCCGCGCTTTGATTTGAAATTCAATTGCTTCCTGTACACGTTCTTTTAATTTAAATTGTTTAAGGAATATTATGTTTATGTTTAAGTAGATTCAAGTGTTAAAGTTTTAGTTAAATAATAAGTTAGATCAATCAGTCTTTGGACAAACTTATAATATATATTGAAATGAGACTCCCAGCATAAATTATTGGTTGATGACATAGTTTTAGTTGATGAGACTAAGAAGCGGTCAAATTGTGTTAGAAATTTAGTGAATTTACTTCAAGGTTTTCGGTTATGAGAACTAAGGAGTACGTGGATTGTCCTTTTAGTAATAATAGGGATAAGGATTACACTGGAGCTCACTTTGTAGATTGTGTTGTTTGGTATTTAGGTTCTATTATTAATACGAAAGATAACTTAAGAGATGATGTGACATATGTAGAGCTGATTGGATGAAATATAGAACTATTGTGAATATCCTAGATCTTTTAATGTTAAAAGGCAAGTTCTATAGAATAACTAGACCTGCTAGGCTTCATGATATTGAGACCTGAGTATTGAGTTCCTAAAGTATAAAATGTCCGTGAGACAAACTTGGTGGAAATTAGGACATTAAGATTAATGTATGGCTATGCTAAAATGGTGATAATATAATCAAGTGAGTTATGGCGGTGGAAGTTGAGAATAAATTAAGGAAATGACAACTTAGGTAACATGGATAT
>CAIGRF010104708.1:19152-31215 GCA_903798235.1 Fraxinus ornus | reverse complement strand
TCTCACTCCTCTATCTCGACCATCGAAGATATCTACCCTCCTCCTCAATAATCTCTGAGCCCCGACGAAACCGCAAGATGAAGAAACTCCTCTTCTAAGGGTCCTCCTTTACCTTAAAAGAGGGGATGTCCTTATTACTGTTTATTTGAAACCTCGTTTTCACCTGTACCTAACTGCTATTGCACTATTCATTAACCGGTTCTTCACTTCTTCTACAATACACGTTTTCTGGGTTAAATGAGGGCAAATCTCCACCGACAGAGAAAACCTAGCTACGCGTTTTCAAAACTCACTCCTCTATCTCGACCATCGAAGAAATCTACCCTCCTCCTCAAAAATCTCAGATCCCCGACGAAACCGCAAGAAGAAGAAACTCCTCTTCTAAGGGTCCTCCTTTACCTTAAAAGAGGGGATGTCCTTATTACTGTTTATTTGAAACCTCGTTTTCACCTGTACCTAACTGCTATTGCACTATTCATTAACCGGTTCTTCACTTCTTCTACAATACACGTTTTCTGGGTTAAATGAGGGCAAATCTCCACCGACAGAGAAAACCTAGCTACGCGTTTTCAAAACTCACTCCTCTATCTCGACCATCGAAGAAATCTACCCTCCTCCTCAAAAATCTCAGATCCCCGACGAAACCGCAAGAAGAAGAAACTCCTCTTCTAAGGGGATTAGTAACAATTACAACAAGGAGCTAGCCATATTGGGAGGCGATTTCCGTCCAGTTTCGCTTCTTTTTTCTCGGTTCACCTCTTATCTTCTCACATTTCCATTCATTTGTATCCATCTTCAAAGAAAGAAGCCCTAGAAATCGCCTTTTCATATTCTATTTGATTCATCAGCATAGTGGGTCTTGGTAAATTCCCTTCTACACATTCTATTTGGTATATGACTGAGGTCATCGTATATGCGGATTTTGATGAAGTTCTGTACTGCGTATGTGGCTCCAAGTTCCCGGGTTTTTGGAAAGGGTGAGCATGTGAGGGATCCGAGGAAGATAGCGATTCGGTATTTGAAAACTGATTTCGTTATCGATCTGGCTGCTGCTCTTCCCCTCCCTCAAGTAAGGTTTCTTTTTTTGTTCACTTTTTATCCCGAACTCAATTTTTGTGTATTTGATTGTCTGTTTAGGATTTTGTATTCACAAAAGTTAATTTACTAATTTTATAAGGAATTTGATGAGCTCATTTTCGATTTGAGAGAGAAATTAAGAGCAAGGAAAAGCCATGATTTTGTAGACTTGCAGTTATGTTCAATTAAAAGCGCCCTATCAAATTCTACTAAAATTGAATCACGTTGTTTAATATGAATTTCTATAGGCTATACAAATGAGGTAACCAAAGAACTAAAAATTACAATATGTGGTTTACTCAAAAGTGGGGATTCATTACACTGGACCGTCCAATTACTTTTAATTTCAGAAAATAAGACGCCATAGGAATGTATAAACCAAAGATATTTTGCACAATATTATTTATCCACAATTTTCCATCTTTAAAGGGAAAATATTGCAGTGACATCTTGATTCCGTCAAGCACTCAAGTGGAAAACTACCATACTTCTTCAAAACTTCTTTTGTGGTAGTTTTCCAAAACATGAAAAATTTGTGCTTTTTGGCTTCCAAGTGCATTCTATGAACTCGAAATGGTGTTTGGAAGATGTTTTGACTTGAATTTCATTTAAATGTCCCCCTTTTCAATTATTTTGAAGAAGATACCATCATATTTATGTATAAAGGAGGTAATTAGTCTTGTTTTTTGACTTCAAACATCGAAAGTTTACTTGTAGTCCTTTTTGTCAGTTACTTGTGATCCATAAGAAGTTTAGTGATGCATAATATGACTTGTTGATTAGTTTTCCTTGTTTCTTTATTTCATGTATGAAGGTGTTCTTTTCTTTCAGTTTTTAAGATGATGGTCACTAATATGAATTCTGGTTATTGACGTGTTTTTTCTTCTTTTTCATTTGGCAATTTGTTGTTTATTTTTATTTTTTATTTTTTCTGCGATTTTGTTGCGATTTAATTACCCCGTGTCGTTATTCGTTCAGTCTGTAAGTGAAAATCGACCTGGGTTTGTCTTCGTTTTCGTCGATCTAAGGTATGTCATTTTTTTGTATACGCATGAAAATTTACATGGGTCCCGCTTCGTTTGTTTCAATCTACCTGCTAAGCTTTCCTTTTTGCTCTATTTTTACCCTGTTGTGTTCTTTTTCGTCGGTATTTGCTTATTTGTAATGTTTCTGCTCGATCTTTGCTCTTTTGTGTTTGTTTTACAGTCGATATTTGCTTTTCTTGTAATGGTTCTATGAGGATTGGAAGAGATTTTTGTGGGGGGTTTGCCTATTGTGGTAGCTTGAACAGTTTGCTCGTTGTCCAGTAGTTCTTTAATGATTTGAAAACAAAAAAATTTGATGTAGCCTATATTAGGTAAAAAATTGATGTAGCTTATATTAGGTTCCTTCTCCCGAGGAAAAAATATGTTTCCACTGAAGTTATGTTTGTTACATATAGATGACTAAATGGGTAGTTCTATTCTCTCTTCGAGCATGGTTGTCTTTATTTATTTTTCGTCGATCTGTTTAAACAGATATAATAAGCTGGCAGGTTTGTGCATAGTATGCCTATGCTTGGTTTTTTGGCCATCCATGTCAATTGTGAAATTGCAGTCAGCGCACATGAAAGGGAGGAAACTTTCCATAAATAGTTTTGAGATGGAATGTTTTCATTTAATATTACTTTTGAGGTATTTAATCTTTTCTACAACTTGATTTTTAGATGAGATGATCATACAATCATTCAATAAAAATGTAATATATATATCCAGTTTGTTTGTGCCCTTCATACAATTTGGGAAGAAAGATTAAGACTCTTTGCCATGCAGATTGAATGTGTCAATGGTTAGGTAGCTTTCGAGGATGGTGATCCTGTCGATTTTGATATTATTCTCCCCTGCAAAGGGTATTATCCTTATTTTTTCCCATTGTCTTTCATTTTTCAAGATAAAAAATTATATTTCGCACATTGTTACTGGTTCAATTATGATTTTTCATTCCTATAAACAAATGGAATTGTGATGGTGGATGATAGACGGGTTATACCCCTTTACAAGAACGTTTCCTCCCCAAAGCTAGATCCTACCCTCTCTTTTATTGGGATACCTTATGCTGAGTTGAATTTATAAGTATTTCTGAATTACTTCTTCATTTTATAATTGAGTTAAATTGTAGTTTAATGTAGAAAATTTCATGAAAAAACAGGTGGTTGTATTTCATATGGTAGAATTTCAAGCAAGATGGGTGGAGCATGTTTTATCCTTCTGAAAATGAGATGTAGATCAGTATCGAAAGTCATTACCAACATATGGAGGAAGGTGGTAGACCAAGATACCAAACTCATAGTTTGCGTTTTGATGAGGTTTTCCATCAGTGTTAAATTTTCTCTATATTTTTAGTGCACGCTCATGTAATATATATTAGTCATTTTATTAGGGTAAAGTTTGTGTCTCTTGGCAGTTTGGGTACCTAGATTGCCTAGCTGCCTAAGTGGGAGAAGCAGAATGGATGAGGGGCTCAACAAAAAATATAGGATCCTTCACAAATTTTTTTGCTCATAAAGGATGTGCTGGGTTCAGAGAATTGTCTCCCTTTTTAGTAAGTAATGCTTGATACATAACATAAAAGTAGTAAATCTAATATCAGTTTGATCATATTCAAGTTTTTGGGTGTAGAATTAACTACTTCTGTGACTTAATTATGCTTTATTACCAAATCTTGAAAATACTTGCTTCTTCATCCTTTTTTATTTTTTTTAACGGATATTCTCTGATGTGATTCATGAGGAGCAACTTTCGACATGGTTGTACTCTTCAATTTTGATGAATATTCCCAAATTACTTTATGATGAAAAACTATTATTTAGACTGTGTTTAGTTAACTACCTTGATATCTGGAACTAATGGGTGGTGTTTTTTGTTCTTCTTTCATGTTTAATACAAAAGTGAAAACTTTAATTATGTAGCTTGAAAAAGATGCAAACCAAGTTGTGGCTTGCACTGGTAATAATCTACTGAGGTCAAAGGATTTCCCCAAGGGTCTTCAAGTCTTCCTCCTTGACGACAACAAGGATTCTGCAGTCGAGATGAGATCAAAGGAAATGGAATACTTGGGTAAATTATTTGTCTTCCTTTCTTTTGTTCTATGGACAATCCCCTTCGTTATGATCAATCATTTCCTTTGAATCATTTTAATTTTTAAACATAGCAAATAAGTTAAATAAATATTCTAACAGCACATACATGTTTCTTCTATTATTAATTTGATCAATATGTTTATGGTTTTGATTTATATCATGCCTTATTTTCTTGTATTTTTCAACTTATGGTTGGTTCATTTTAATGATGTCTAATACTTATATTTGAAAACTATCATAGCATGTAAATTTGTTAAACTGGTCAAGATTAGTTTCGGTTGAGTTAACTCAAAATTTATTATCTTTTAAATAACTTATAAGGCTGAAAGTTTTAATCTTACTAATCGATAATATACATTGAACTTCTTAAACCAAGTTTCGACATGGCGATTATATTTGTTTTTACAGTCTTCTCATTGTCAATTTGGTAAATAAATATTTGGTAGTTCTTAAATATTGGAGCAAGTGCTCATTCTATATTGTAATTCTCTATAATTTATTTGTTATTGTATACAATATTTTCATGATAATCAGTTTTTCACTGTAATGTAACACTTTTTGTATCATTCCGAATGCATGTATGAGTTGGAGAAAATTATTTCCTACTTTTGCCTGATTGTAATGCTGCCTGTTGCAGCTGCTTTACGATTTTCACTTTTTGCAATGAGAGAGAAGCATCGTCAGCAATTGCGGAGAAAACTGGGAGCTTCCATGTCGCTATCGCCTATCGTAGAGGTACTAAGCTTATTCATTAACCATTATATTTTTCTTTGACCTTCAAAAATGGATCGTAACAGAGATTTTAAAGTGGACTTTAAAACGATGAAATTTCAAGTTACTATTCCAATCAGTTTGTTTTAGAACCATTTGGGGAGTAATGGTTTGTGTGTGTGTTCAAAATGCTCATATCTTCTGATCTATAGGACGCGAGGACGAATCCCTCTTCTATTAAAAGAGGGAATGCTTCGTTTACTGATCATTCGGGATGTATTTCATCTTCTCACTTTATCCCTCTTCTATTAATTTTTTTTTTCCACTTTTATTCCGTCATTTACTGTTTATTTGTGAAACAGTTTTCATCCTTACCTTATCAAAACAAAAGGGGAATATAGACTTCTTCCTTACCACAATTGTTGATTGGGAAAGACAAAAAAGTGATTATTTTAATCTATTAGAATCTTTGGTGATCAGCACAGTTCATGTACAAGGATCTCTTAAGGCAAGGAAATCAATCTCATTGTTGCAATGGGGTTTCTGAATTTGATTTTTGTGTTTGTATTGTTTCAGCATTTCTTGGGATACTATGCTTTCAAGAGCAAAACACTCTAGGACGAGTTCAGTCCGAAAGGTTTGTGTAAAGCTGCCATGTTCGCTTTGCTCATGAAAGAGGAACTCGAGCCTTGGCCTGAAAAGAGCCATCGACAAAGAAGTTGGCTAAAAATTCCTGAAGCTATTCAACAATGTAGGCACCCATGGATGCTAGAGGCTATTGGAGGATAATTCAACACATTTAACACGCTAACACTACCTACAAAATAACAAATCCCATACATTGTATGGGCAAAAACTAGTATATCATATAAATTGTTATTTGTAAGCGATGCTTACAAATAATATTATGAGCTAGTACCAAAAGGTTGGAACGACACAATCGACGAAATATCATTTATTTTATTAAAAAGAAAGAATATGATTGTATTACTAAGGGTACGTTTGCGAGAGACTTCTTTTTATTTTTTTACAAAATATCTTTTAACCAAACTTTTTATTGGACTTACAACTTTTGTTTTTTTTTTTTAGTATATACTTTGTAAAAAAAAATTTATTTTTCACTTAAAAAAATCTCTCCAATACAAAAGTTATACTCCCAAAAGGAAATTCAGATGTAAATGGGCTTTAGTGAAGTGAATAAGCATTTTGAGCAAACGTCATGATAGAATTTTGGGGTACTTACAAAAANGGTAAATAAATATTTGGTAGTTCTTAAATATTGGAGCAAGTGCTCATTCTATATTGTAATTCTCTATAATTTATTTGTTATTGTATACAATATTTTCATGATAATCAGTTTTTCACTGTAATGTAACACTTTTTGTATCATTCCGAATGCATGTATGAGTTGGAGAAAATTATTTCCTACTTTTGCCTGATTGTAATGCTGCCTGTTGCAGCTGCTTTACGATTTTCACTTTTTGCAATGAGAGAGAAGCATCGTCAGCAATTGCGGAGAAAACTGGGAGCTTCCATGTCGCTATCGCCTATCGTAGAGGTACTAAGCTTATTCATTAACCATTATATTTTTCTTTGACCTTCAAAAATGGATCGTAACAGAGATTTTAAAGTGGACTTTAAAACGATGAAATTTCAAGTTACTATTCCAATCAGTTTGTTTTAGAACCATTTGGGGAGTAATGGTTTGTGTGTGTGTTCAAAATGCTCATATCTTCTGATCTATAGGACGCGAGGACGAATCCCTCTTCTATTAAAAGAGGGAATGCTTCGTTTACTGATCATTCGGGATGTATTTCATCTTCTCACTTTATCCCTCTTCTATTAATTTTTTTTTTCCACTTTTATTCCGTCATTTACTGTTTATTTGTGAAACAGTTTTCATCCTTACCTTATCAAAACAAAAGGGGAATATAGACTTCTTCCTTACCACAATTGTTGATTGGGAAAGACAAAAAAGTGATTATTTTAATCTATTAGAATCTTTGGTGATCAGCACAGTTCATGTACAAGGATCTCTTAAGGCAAGGAAATCAATCTCATTGTTGCAATGGGGTTTCTGAATTTGATTTTTGTGTTTGTATTGTTTCAGCATTTCTTGGGATACTATGCTTTCAAGAGCAAAACACTCTAGGACGAGTTCAGTCCGAAAGGTTTGTGTAAAGCTGCCATGTTCGCTTTGCTCATGAAAGAGGAACTCGAGCCTTGGCCTGAAAAGAGCCATCGACAAAGAAGTTGGCTAAAAATTCCTGAAGCTATTCAACAATGTAGGCACCCATGGATGCTAGAGGCTATTGGAGGATAATTCAACACATTTAACACGCTAACACTACCTACAAAATAACAAATCCCATACATTGTATGGGCAAAAACTAGTATATCATATAAATTGTTATTTGTAAGCGATGCTTACAAATAATATTATGAGCTAGTACCAAAAGGTTGGAACGACACAATCGACGAAATATCATTTATTTTATTAAAAAGAAAGAATATGATTGTATTACTAAGGGTACGTTTGCGAGAGACTTCTTTTTATTTTTTATTTTTTATTTTTTTACAAAATATCTTTTAACCAAACTTTTTATTGGACTTACAACTTTTGTTTTTTTTTTTTAGTATATACTTTGTAAAAAAAAATTTATTTTTCACTTAAAAAAATCTCTCCAATACAAAAGTTATACTCCCAAAAGGAAATTCAGATGTAAATGGGCTTTAGTGAAGTGAATAAGCATTTTGAGCAAACGTCATGATAGAATTTTGGGGTACTTACAAAAATACCCTTAAAATTAGGGATATTTTGAAAAATCATGTGAAAGGTTTTTAGGAAGTAAAAAATATTGTGTAAAATAAAAAAGTGATACAATGTCATTTTTTTTATAAAAATTGTCACTTTTTTTAAAAAAGTGACACAAAACTAAAAAAAAAAGTGACACACTCAAAAAGTGATACAAACTAATAAAAAAGTGACAATGTTCTGAAAAATCATATGAAAAGTTTTTAAGAAGTAAAAAATAATCTGTGAAATGAAAAAGTGACACAGTGTCACTTTTTTTTATAAAAATTGTCACTTTTTTTACAAACTAAAAAAAAGTGACACACACTACAAAAGTGATATAAACCCAAAAAAGTGACACAAGCTCAAAAAAGTGACAAATATCAAAATAGCATTGTCCAATTGTGCAGCACTATTAATCATGTTATTAAAATAATTTGCACGTTTAGGCCAATTCACATGTGATTATGTTAAGAAAATATAACATATATATTATTTCATTTTCTTATCTTCTTAAAAAGTGACAAAAATTTAAAAGGTGACAAAAAAAAGTGATAAAATTCAAAAAAGTAACGAATTCAAAAAGGTGGCACAAATTAAAAGAAGCTACATAGATTAAAAAAGTGACAGACAATAAAAAAAAGTGACAAAAACTAAAAAAGTGACATGTGAACTTCTAAAAATACAATTGTTGTACAAGACTTGTGAATAACTGAGCTAATGCCTTCAAATCAAACAAACTTGTCCCAATAATATCATCAAAAAATCTGCTCTCTGTTGAAAGGCTATGTATTTGCCTAACTTGGCTAGGTTTCCAACTTTTGCCAACCTCGAAAGAAAGAAAGCTAACAATTCAATGCTTAGTATCCACTCGTTCCAAATTTTACGGAAACAACTGGTATTTTAAAATTACTTATTTTCGAAGAATGCAAGGACATCGCTATATTCCAAGAAACAACATCTAATTTATCAAGTTCTTCGAAAATAGTTTTCACATCATTGACCCTACCAGTCTACTAATGTATACACTTGCAAGATTGAATTTTTTCACAGATTGATCAATCGAGAAAACCACTTTTGATAAATTAGCCACAAAAAAAAAAAACTTGAGCATATCCGTATCATTACATTTGTGCTCAACCTCTTTTTGCATTTCACTTAATGATTGAGAAGCGCCACCATGATTCCTTTTCACCCAACATACCCAAAATCATCAATCTCCAAAGATACCAAGTCCCTGTAAGTCATTTCACCAAACACCTTCACAGCACCACGGTTTTTATGAGCTTCAATCATTGTACTGCAAAAATAAACATCAGATTCAAACAAAATTTGGTGACAGCCACATTATGAATCATAACTGCNAAAATAAACATCAGATTCAAACCAAATTTGGTGACAGCCACATTATGAATCATAACTGCAAATGTTTTGCACTTTCAAGAAAAACAACCAATCCATTCAATATTGGATGAGAGTTGAAGAGGAGAGGACGGAGATGGAATGAAGATTTGAGTCGGATGAGGTTTCTCAGAGGAAATCACCAAAGTCACGACAAATCTATCACAATAATCAAAGATTACAACTCTATTTCAAAGGTTTTCACTTATTCCTGTAATGCTGCAGATTGTTATTTTAAATTCTATTAGACTCTCAAAAATAAAGAACAAGACGCTGAATTGTTTATCACTCCTGGAGAATTCAAATTTCGAAATTGAGATTGAGAGTTATGGGATAAGATTTTTCAATAGAAATTGTTGCATTGATTTTCAAAAAGGTAATAATGGCACACACCCGAGCCGAGTTTCACGCCGCCTCCCTTGCAATCTCAGGCGAACCCATTAATTTCAACGATTCAATTGGTAATCACAATATTGAATTGCTCAAGAGCCTAGTTTTACCTGCTTCTTCCTCTTGAGCTGCAATTGATGTAAGAAGAGTGTGTGCATATGGTGAACTCATTTGGCGATTTGAACTTACTTTTTGTTGAAAATTTTGAGGCAGTGGTGGTTGTGTATAGATGTGCGATGATGGCGATGGAGGTGGTTGACGAGACAAATGGTATAGCAATTGAAGACGGCAGTGCGAGTGCCTGGTGATGAAGGTCGGACTATATGGAGTTTTGGGAATTTGGGGGGTTTTCACGTATTAATTACGGGATTAAGAAGTTTAATCAGTTTTAAGGGTACTTATCTAATTTGTTATTTTTTGACCATACCCAATCTAATTTTCCCAAGAATTTTCTCGTGAATTAAATTCAGCGCACAATTTAATTCTAAACAAGGGTCCCACAAACCTTTATGCCAAATTCCTTTGTTTTGTTTTTTCAATACATTAGTTGTCAGATTTATCCTTTGAGAATAAAGTTAAAACGTCAAATTATTCCCATCTGGCTAAATAAAGCCACCTTCCAGTTTCTTCAAGAAACACCTCTGATCTTTCAACAGAACCCCAATAGAAATTTATAAATATCAGACCTCCACTTTTCCATTCCAACACCCAAAAAATATCGAAATGGTGAAGCCACGTTTGATAGGTATTGGAATGGACTATTCACCCACCAGCAAATCTGCACTGAATTGGGCAAGCTATAATCTGATTGAAGAGGGTGATCAAATCGTCGTCGTCCATGTTGCTTCTCCTAAAGCTGATCCAACCAATAAGCAACTGTTTGAAGACACAGGATCACGTAAGTTGGTATATAGATATATCTTCAACAAGTTCGTCAGTATATTTTGTTAAAACACACACACACACACACACACACATGTATATATGTGTTTTGTATATATTTGATGTAGTTTATTGTGTTGTGTTGATTTTTAGCATTGATCCCTTTGGACGAATTCAGAGAGATTAATGTTTCCAAGCACTATGGGCTCACCCATGATCGTGAGGTTCTTGATATGCTTGGTACAGTCTCCATGACCAAAAGGGTAAGATACCTCTCTCTCTCTCTCACTCACACACAAGAAATATTTCAATAGACGGTCCCACAGGACACCTCACATATGGACTTAAGGCGTGTTTGACGAAAATTGTGGAGAAAATAATGTAATTTAAATTGTGATATGACGTGAAATATGTGATGAAGTAAGAAAAAGTTATTGAAAAAATGTATTTTGAAAGAATTGTACCAAACGGGGCTTTTAGTCTCGTCTATCCACTCGGCATATTAAGTGTCATGATTTAACTAGATAGTCTTGTTACGTGTACATATACGATCGTCCATTGAATTTTTTTGAATATGTATATATGTTTTCTTCTTAATTTTGGGGTGAGATGATGTTATACAGGTTAAGGTGGTAGCCAAGGTTTATTGGGGAGATCCGAGGGAGAAGTTGATTGATGCAGTGGAGCAACTCAAGCTTCATTCACTTGTTGTTGGAAGTAGAGGCTTAGGAGTGCTTAAGAGGTAATTATATTAATCACTCATTAATTGTTATTTACATGTTTTAAAATGACATAATCTTGAGGTAATTTCGTCGTTCTATTTCATTTTTTTAAGCTAAAATGAACAAAGAAATTTGAAATAAATGCAGGGTGTTGCTTGGAAGTGTAAGCAACTACGTGGTACAAAATGCGCCGTGTCCAGTGACGGTTGTGAAGGGGGCACCGCCTACAAGGCCTTAAGGTTAAGATTCGTAAGCAAGGAAATTAAGGTGGGAAGATAGGACTGAGTGCCTATCATACAGTAAATAGTGTGCGGATTTGATTTGAATTATTGTATAAGGTGGCGGCGGTGTTATCGTCTTATAGCCATTACTTGTCGTTTCGGTGTTTGAGAGGGAGATGCATCATTATCTTGGTTTGTTTGGAGTTATTCAGTAATTTTTGGTGCTTTGGTCTGTTTTTATGTGGCCATGCCAAGTGGTCTGTGTGTGTTCTACTTTGTTCTTCGAAGTTTGATTTTAAAGAAATTTTTTTTTTTTTAATTTTTAACAATTTATTTGGGAACTTTTTAATTTTTTTTTTAATTTTCTAATAAATTTAATTGAGATTTGTTTGCACTGTTTTTAAAGGGAAAAAAAAAATACTAATTTCTAACCTTCTAATATTTATTTGGGGCTTGTTTGTAGCTTTTGAAAAAAAAATTGGGATTATGATTGCAATTAGTTCTTGAACTTTATTATTATTATTATTATTAGGAAAAATTGCAGTCACGGTACCAAACCTTTCACTTTTTTTGTAGACTTTGTCCAGGGTTTTCATTTGTACTACTACGGTACCAAACATTTAAACAATTTACACTCGGAGTCCAAATTGACAGAAATCATTAGTTTGACCGTTAGTTGACCAATAATTAAATGTTTGATCAATTGTTGACCAATTTTTAAAAGATAAATATGTAATTTTACATTTT
>CAIGRF010104619.1:0-10102 GCA_903798235.1 Fraxinus ornus | reverse complement strand
GATAAAATGCTTGGCACACCTCATAAGTGTGCTTGATATTTTCCTTGCCAGAGTACACAAACTCCAAATACTCCATCAATTTTTTCACAAATTCACAATGATTTATCTAACCAACCACCTCACTATCAATAGAATTTCGTATTTGCAAAAGCACACGGGCATCCTCTCTTAGCCATGAGACTTTCGAATCATTACTAGGTGGTTCACTAGTGAGGTGATTATCCATAGCAATACTCCGCAAATAGAGCCTAACAGTTTTACTCCAATTTATATAATTGGATCGATTAAGTTTATGTTCCGTGATTTTTGACATCATCGGAATCACATCAGACACAACTACGGATTTCTTTTCCTCCATATTTCAAATATCGACTGTATGACAGAGAAAGAGAACCACAGCAAAATCAAAAATATGTGGAGAACTCGAACGTGTCCCAAAGTTGATCGCACACAAAAGGCCAGACTCCAAGCTAAGCGGACTGAAGAAGCACAGAAGACGTCAAAGCAGCCCAAAGCACACGAAGCTGACCCAGAAATAAAGTGCAATTGCACCAACAGCTGAGCTAACTCCTCAAATAGGTGGCCGAAACTGAACCAGGAAAAGCAAATGAGGGTTGAAACTCGAAAAGAACAAAAGCCAAAATCGGGAAATGAACAGAAGCTGAAGTTGCCCCCAACAGAAAAGGACAACAACCCGATGCTGGACGGCGAGCGGCGGCAAGACCCGGTGTAGGCGGTGCAACGGAAAGGAGAAGATTCAATGTGCGAGCAGAAACCCTATCTCGTACGAGCAGCTTCCAGGAGCAAGGAGAGGGCGACCAAGAACCCTAGCTGCGCTTGCAGCTCGTAGGAGAAAGAGAGGAGATAGGATGGCGAAGAGGCGACGAGCAGAACCCTAGCGGCGGCGCTCTGATACCAGGTAAAATATTCAAGGTATTTTCTTTTATTTCACAGAAAACTTGTGGGTGAATATATATACAAATAGCCAAACTGTATTGGGATAGAAATTATGGCTTAAAACTATTTAACTATTTACTTGACTATTCTAGGAAATAATCTCTTAACAACCTTAATGTGAAGATTTTGAAATAATCAATTTTGTCGATAGTATTGAAGAAGTGTTTGAAATGATGTTTTAATTTGGAGGACGCTTGAAGGAAGTCGATTTATGACATAAGATGCTGTAAGGACAAAAGCGCTTAAATCCCTTTTGAAAAGGTGAGTATCCCAAAAAAATACACTTTATAGCTCTAGGATACAACTTAGTTTTGGTTAAGAAATGGACAAACTGTATACACTCAAAAGACCTTAATGGGAAGATTTTGAAATAATCAATTTTGTCGGTAGTATTGAAGAAGTGTTTGAAGTGATGTTTTAATTTGGAGGACGCTTGAAGGAAGTCGATTTATGACATAAGATGCTGTAAGGACAAAAGCGCTTAAATCCCTTTTGAAAAGGTGAGTATACATTGTTTGTAAACAATAGGGCTCGATCAACCTCTGGGAGATGTCTATTCTTTCGTTTGGCTATCCCATTTTGTTGAGACATTCCTACACGTACTTTGATGGACTATCCCATGATTACTAAGATACTTTCATTGAACCTGATTGAAATACTAATGACCATTATCAGTGTAAAGCATTTAGATTTTGGATTCATTGAACCTGATTGAAATACTAATGACCATTATCAGTGTAAAGCATTTAAATTTTGGATTTGGGTTTAGAATTGGAATTGTGTTTTGATCATTTGATGGAATTTCTGAAAGATGTGTGCAGTTTCAGAATTTTCTTTCAACGAGAATACCCAGCAGACTCTAGTATGTATGGTCAATAATGAAGGTCTGTTTTTAACCTTGGTTGGTCCCCAAATGTCACTATGAAACATAGAAAAAGGTTTAGAGTTGTTATATGGACAAGAAGGATAGGAGCTTCTAGTATGTTTTGTGAATTGACAGATATCACATTGAAATAAACTCGCATCTTTATTATGAAACAAATCTGGAAACAGTTTTTTCAAATTAGGAAAACTAGGATGCCCTAATCTTTTATGCCAAAGCATTTTCTACTAAGAACTGAACTTGAATCTAAATTGGAAATAATATCCATGATCTTGGAGGACTCCACGACACTCTTGTTGACTTGTCCTTTATCTCTTTGGTTATGCTGATGATTAGAAAGAATAGTACAGCCTATGATTTCCCTTAACATTGCCAATCATCTTTCATGAGTATGAATCCTCGAATTGACAAAGATCAGGGGAGAAATTTACCTAGCAATTTAGATCACTGGTTATCTTACTAATTGACAAGATTACATGAAAGATTAGGAACATGTAAAACTGAATAGTGTGTAATATCGGGTGGAAATCTTAATATTTCCTTTTCCTGCTAATGAAGAAAGGGATCCATCGGCAATTCTTATCTCAAGTGTTCCAGGGCATGGTACATATGTAGAAAACAATTTAGAGTTTCCTGTCGTGATTTGATGCTCCAAAGTCCAATATCTATTCATCGTTGTTTGCAAATTGCAACGCGTGTGTCAAGTGAAAGCAGAGAAAACTACCTTTTTGTGCAATATTGCAAGAGGGATTACAGAAGGATTGGGTTACTCTGGTTTGGCTGGAATTGATTTTGCCGAAGTAGTTTCTGAATTTCAGCAATCTGTTCCTGGTTAAAGATTGGCTGCTGCTAGTTGGTTCCCTCCGAGGCTGCTTGGTATCCCTTGTTGTTTCAACCTGGTTGCGTGGCATCCTGTTATCTGGTTTCTCATGCAGATTCCAACATGTCTCCTGGCTGTGATTGGACCTGTGAAAATGGTCGCACCACAGATTCCATTTCTGGCCACCTTCTCCAGAATTACCATTCGAAGCTCCAAAATTCTGCTTATTCTAGCTTGCTGCCAACGCTTAGGCACAGCTATTTGGAGTATCAGCTTTACTTTCCTTCTTCTTGCTTCCTAGCATAACTCTCCTTCGGCTTTCTTCTCCTCACTTCTGCAAATGCCTTTTAGACTTAAGAGCAGTCTTTGTAACGACCCGACCTTGCGCCGGAACCGTTATCATATCGTACGTACTATCCGCTTTGGGAGGGCCTGTGCCCATCTTACCCCTCACGGCTTTCTGACGCGTCCCCCAGGATTCGAACCCAAGACCTCCATCATATGGAGACTTAAGTTGAATCCTGGTACCAATTAGGCAAGTGGGTAAGTTCTAAAGCGGACAGTACGTACGATATGAATATGATAACGACCTCGGCGTGAGGTCGGGTCATTACAAAAAACGCGCGTCCTCTCCCAAAGCGGACAGTACCTACGATATGATAACGACTGTTGCGCGAGGTTGGGTCGTTACAAAAAACGTGACTCAACCTCGCGCCGGTCGTTATCATATGGTAGGTACTGTCTGCTTTGGGAGAGCATAGACCCATCTTACCCCTCACGGCTTTCTGACGCGTCCTCAAGATTCGAACCCAAGACCTCCATCATATGAGAGACTTAAGTTGAATCCTAGTACCAATTGACAATCATATCTGCGGCGCAAGGTCGGGTTGTTATAGTCTTGCCCCTAGGATTCATCCCCCTCATCCAAATCTTTATTCAATCTGTGTACAAAATCAAACACACTCGTTTCAAGATTAGTCTTAATTATTTTTTTACTACATGGTGGGCAGTACTTTGTGACATCTTTAAACGAGTCCAGCTCCTGCCATAACCCGGTTAGGGTGTTGTAGTAGTCCGTGACTAAAGATTCGCCTTGCCTCAGTCTCTCAAAACAGATTCAAGTTCAAATGGCTGAGCTGAGTTGCCCAGATCCATATCACGGATTGTCTCCCAAATATTTTTGGCTTACTTGTATGACAAATAATTCCTTCCAATCCTTTTCTCCATTGAACTCATGAGCCATGCCATCACCATTGAATTGTCCACCTCCCGGGTTGCATATGTTCTGTCATTCTCCGATGGCGCTGGTGTAAAGCCGGTTAGATACCCAAGCTTCCCTTTGCCTCCTATGGCCATAATCACGTATTGAGACCAATCTAGGTAATTGGTTCCATCAAGCTTATGCTGAAGTATAGGCATCAGGAGGGTTTGGTTGGTTAACGTTTGGTTGTAGAAGGACTAGAATCTGTGCTAACAGATTCGGTTGAACCTAATTTGACCATGGCAGAAAAATGCCGAAAAGTCTTGCTCCGATAACATGTTGAAATTTAGGAAAGAGTAGTAAATTGATTTATTCCAAAGGATCCTCTTCCTTTAAATAGGGGAGATTTACAACTAACCACTCCTATAAAATAGGAGATAAGATATGCTTAACTAGGAAAGCTAAAGACTAGGAAAAGGTAACACCTAATCTGGATATCCATCTATCCTTGTTCAAAATTTAAAACAACTTCATAAAGATAAAGATAAAAAACCTGGTTGTCTAATAACACTGTTTCAACACTTACCGAGTTATATTTCTGTAGTTATCTTTTCATCTGGCATTGTTCTATAGTATTCATTCAACAATATTAAAAGAAGAATTTAAATCTGTCCTATAAGTGATTTTGGGCTATGTAAGCTCAATCTGTGAATTTAGCATCCTTTGGCAAATATATAAATGGTTTATAAAGAGGAATAGTAGTGGGTTCCACAAAATGTGTGGATAATAATGAGGAGTACTTGTGAGTGTGTGGTTGAAATTACTGTATGAATTTGACTGAATTTATAAACCATTATAAGCCTATGTTTGACACCCATTTTTTTTCCATTCTCATTCTCATTGTTTTTCTCTTTCTTCATTTCAACCACACATTCTATCAATAAAATAATATTAAACATAAACCCAAAAGTTCTCCTTACTTTTTAACCACACATTCTTCCATCAATCACTATTCAAAAACCAATTTTTTACCCAAAATGGGTGTCAAACATAGGCTAAATTTATAATGGCAGATCTTTTTTGATGAAAATGTCATCAATAAATCCTCTTGAGGACATTTTTACCTTTCACATAATCTTGCTGAAAATATGTAATTATAGGCTGCAAGGTGTTCTTGACAAGAGTTTCCTTTTCTGCAGGGAAGAATATGGGCTGTTAGAAGCTGTACAAGCAAGACTGGTGGTTCATCCACTTACGGCTCCTATTTTAGGAAATGACCACTATGAACTTCGTGGTCGCGGAAGTCTGGTGAGCTTTGGAGAACTAATTTGATACTGCCTCTGTGCTTGATGAATGTCAATGTTCTGATTGCTTTACTCCTTTCTGTTTCATGAGAATTGTGTGCTAATTGGCAGTGAATGACAACTCTGTAGGTTTAGGCTGACTGAACTTTTGGCCTGTAATCTACTTAAAAGTATTTTGTACTACGTATCTAGGTCCTAGGATCTGCGTATCATATGTATTTGCTTGATCCCACTTCTTGTCTGAGGGGTTTATGTTTGTTCCCGGTTCACATCTTTTTTTCAATCTTTTACCCTTGGAACTGATTTATATTCCACGTAGACCTTTCCATTTCGTGAAAACAAATCATGACTAACTATGCTGCAGTACGTGGGGAGGCTCCTCAGGATATTTAGTGAAAATGAAATTTGTTTATTTGGAAATGATATAAGCATACACGTGGTGAAATTGAAGGACGTAAAAATTTTGTGAATTTGAGGTTGATGTTTCAGAAGAGTAAATTTGAGAGAACTTATGTGCCAATTATATCATGCAATATTTAAATTATTGGTTAGCCGAAATTGATGATCCGGACCATGAACTTTATGCAGTTGGAAAAACCAGATTGAAATTTTATGGAACTTAAAGCTTGCAACTTTGTCCTGCAGCTGGGCAAATTTTAACAATGCGGTATTGAGAAAAGTTTTGGAGATTTTCTTTGCTATTGTAGCCTTCTCTACATCCGTTTTTTCTAAAGAGACACACTTAACAAGATGAATGCCACTTTGCACTCTTTTTCTCCAAATATGATTTTTATTCAAGGGTTAAATGCTTTATCCCATGTGCTTGATTTCTGATATATCAGGTTTTGTTACTCGTCTTCTTGTGCTACTGGATGAACTCTCATTGTCTTTTTCAGTTCATCTTTTCAGAACCATGGTTTATCATTTGTGTGAAATTGAATATAATTCTATTTGAAAGTTATTAAATTTGGATATTGATGGGTACACCACGTGGAATAGCAAGTATGGTAGCTCAGTAGGAAAAACAAAAAAATCAAATGAAGAAAGATCTAATCCATTGCAGCTCATTTTCTACAGTTTTGCTGAACTTACACCATGGTTGATAGCTTTGTTTACACTCTTTGACATAGCGCACAATTTTATCACTGATTTTAACAACGCTTATTCAAATCAATGGCCTCAATTTTGACACCTCAAAGGGTGTCAAACTATGGGTGTACAACTAGCTTAATTCTATTTTCTATTTTCGAACTGTTGATCTCTCTCTTCATTTTCTCCCTGGTCAAGTCATGATTTCATGATAGATAATTACATCGAATTGCTGCATGCTCTCTCNCTTGGACTTCATTTTGAATTCAATGGACAGGCTGGAACACCTAAGATACTCGACGGTGATGTGCTTGCTCAATTTTTGGAGCTTACGAGTATGCAACAGGAGGCCGTGCTAGCATTACCACTTATTTCACCTAATACAGTTATGTTGAGTTCAAATGCATCTCGGCCGATTAATGTTAACCAGGTTGTACGACTACTTGAACGCGTACATTATTCCCTGAATTAAATAAGCCTCAATATCGCTTTCATAGACAGCTGAATCATCAGATTGCATGCCCATGATCTTGTGGGCTGTGTATGATGCTGTGTAAATGAATTTCAGAGCTTATGTAAAATATTCAGGCATTATATGCTGCATTTGCTTTCTGCTGTTTGTCGTTTTGTTTTTCTTTTTTCCTTGTGCATGTGTCGGTTAGTTAGGTGTGGTGGTGTGGTGGCGATGTTTTCGTGCACGTTGCTTGTAAATTACATCATGCATTTTGATGGATATATATGTTGAATTAAAGTATTTTCCTTGGATTGCTCAACTTCAATTTCTGGCACTTTTAGTGAAAATAAAGATGGATTCCTTCATGGACGCTAGTTATTATCAAATTGCTGACAGAATAGTAACAGCTAGCTCACGCAGATGAATTGTTGATGCAGGTTTCTCTCTTTTTTATTTTTTTATTTTTTTATTTTTTTTTAATGCAGGACAATTGCATGGATGCAAAAATAAATAAATAAATAAATAAATAATGCATAATAAAAGAAGAAAGTAAAAAAAAAAAAAAATTCATCAATAATCCCCCTTGCTACCCCACTGCGGCTGCTTCCACTTCTCCACTTGCAGTGGGTATGGGTTGGACAATTTAAGCCATCTGACCCCAATCGTCCACTTCAGCAATTACATTGCCTACTTGTCCAACCAAACAGCTTCAAAGATCTACATCGTTCCTTGGACGATGATCCTTTATGGAGAATTATATGGTCTTCGAAAACATTTTATATGTCGACAGAGCTACTGCAAAAGCTATGGACTCGAGCAATTTGAAGAAATTATGAGGGTGTTTGGTGAGGATTAAAATTAGATTTTTAGTAGATTGTGATAGAAGTTTTTAAAATGTGTGATTGAAAAGTTGTGGGACCTATAAAAGATGTGGTTAATATTGATTGTTTGACTTTGACTTAAATTAAAATTTAATTTTAATTCGTACCAAACAAGGCCTATATTATATTTGCGTAGTGAATTAGGAATTGGTTGGAAAGGGATTATTATTTTGTGGAAGCAAGACTGTATTTGATTAATTAAAGTTGCCATGATCAAGGAATACCAATGTTTGAGTTCGGTACTCGAATAGTAGATGATACAAATCGTAGACTTTAGTACTCGACAAATAACACAATAAGATGTAACGATGTGAGCCACCATATATTTTTGAAAGATATTTTTATCTACTAATAATAGCGATCAATTTGTCCATATTTATAGGAAGTAGAACCCTCTCTAGCTGGCAGTTGGCGGGGACGGGGGGGTTTTGGGAGACAATTTTCTGTTGTTATTATGCTTTTGTTTAAACTAAGTTTGGTGTGTCCGACATATCCGTCAGCATGACATACTCCATTCCCTCCCTCCATCGGCCAGGGACACGAGAGTGACGGATTATAGCTGATAAATCTTTTCCTTCTATGTTTGGGAAGTGTGTATAAAAATTTAGACGAAAATGAATAATGGATGGTATTAGTCAATGCTGCAAAATCCGTAGATAAAAATCCTTTAGATGACTGTACAAAAACTTTATTTGTCTATTTTGATAACCAACCTTTGTTGGATATTGTTTCTTCTAAAGAGCGGAGTTAACCGAATCAAGCAACTCTTTCTTTTTTCCATTTTTTTTAAAATTTAATCAAATAATTATCAAAACACACTTGTTTCTCTTGAGCCATAAAATTACACAATTCACGGAGGAGCATTTTAGCTCCTGTCAATGTAGCTATAACGCCCTGAATTCCTTGAACCCGAATTGTCACGTCATTCTCATTTGCCGTGATTTTAATAACAAAATTTGCTGAAATAACTAACTTTTAAACATCACATTTATAACGGTAAACCTCATTGGCAACAAAATTCATTTGATTAATTTAGAATAATCGTTTAACTTTAAAACTCAAATTCGAAATAATTGGAATAACAAAAATAAGTTAATAATATTCATGATGCGTAAATTTTTAAAACTTAAATAACTTCATCTATTAAATCGTGCCATCACTGTCCCATCAAACTCGACCGTATCCGAAATCTACAAATGTGGTTAAAATAACGGAATGAGTATTTCGATGAAATACTCAGTAGACTCATCGTCGATAATTAATCATAGGCTCATTTTCTTAAAATAAATCATCGGCTCTTTAAAATCATAGAGTGTGGGTAGTTTCGTCTCATGCATTTAAGCAAATAAGTTATGTATAACATCATCTTATCTCATAAGAGATANAAAAATTATATTCCTATCTATTTTAAAGTTCATGCATTAAAGTATATAATATAAATCACGTAAATTCATCTGAAACATGCAATTATAATTTAAACTAATTAATGGTGGTGAGTTTACCTCAATTTTCTCGAGTTCCGTGATCAGTGAAGCGGATAAAAAACCTCAATCTCCTATTCGTCCGTACGTTTCGTCTAGCCAAAATAGAAAATAAGTTTGAATTAGTATTTCGAAATTTTAAATTTTTAAAATGATAACATAAAGTTTAGGGACTTAATTGAAAATTTATTAAAACTGAAAATAAAAGTTTAAGGACAGAAATTAAACTTTTCGAAATTAGGGACTTAGTTGGAAATTTATTGAAACTGAAAATAAAAGTTTAAGGACTGAAATTAAACTTTTCAAAACTAGTGGGCTAACTGTGGAAAAACAAGGACTCTAGGGGCTATTTCATAAAAAAGGAAACTCTGGGGACTGAAATAAATACTTTTAAAACTTGGGAGTTGGGGCTTAGGGGTAATTTCAAAAAAATAAAAAAAAATGAAACATCACTCGCTCTCTCTCATTTCGAACTTAAGATGTCATTACCCTCGAGTGAATTGCCTAAACAGACACTGAACTTTACGCAATGCATTCAAGGGGTCACTGAACTTTAAAAATTACCCAAATGATCACTGAACTTTGCAAAACGTTTCCACTAGGTCACTGAACTTTAAAAAGCACCTAATTTATCACTGAACTTTACAAAATGTTTTTTCGAGATCACTAAACTATGCAAAATATTGCCCAGGAGATCACTGAATTAGTGACCCATGAGAAGCATTTTGCAAAGTTCAGTGATGAATTGGGTGATTTTAAAAGTTCAGTGACCTAGTGAAAACGTTTTGCAAAGTTCAGTGATCATTTGGGTGATTTTTAAAGTTCAGTGACCCTTTGGACGCATTGCGTAAAGTTCAATGTCTATTTAGGCAATTCACTCCATTACCCTCCATGACTGAACTTCTGCTATCTCCTAGGCACTTTCTGCTGTTTATGTTAGCATATTACTCTTAATGACTTGAACAGGCATTGTACTAGCAGCAGCTTGTAAATTGGATTTTATGGTAAAAAATCAGCATCAAGAAAGGGTAC
>CAIGRF010104587.1:44347-55518 GCA_903798235.1 Fraxinus ornus | reverse complement strand
GTCAATTCTTGTTAAATATATTATTAAATATTTATTGAATAAAATTTTGACATTTTATAATACTAACTAATTAGTCTCACGTAATTTAGGTGACTAAAAGATCAATTGAGACCTTGATAGTGAACATTTTAAGTCAAATTCTACTAAAATCTCAACTTTTTGTCCTTCTTAAAATCTCAATTTAACCTTCGCTTAACCTCGTCTAATCACAATTAACACCATAATCATTTCTTTATAGCATTATTCTTCTTTATAATGACAAGGGCAGTAGAGTAAATTAGGCACATCATTTTCTTTGGCTTTTTCTCTCTCGTAGGCCATTATCATCTGCTCTTCTCAGGTGTCTATTCCAAGACCACCACAAAATTACCAAATCCCAGCATTTTCTTCAGCCTTTTCTCTCTTGTAGTCCATTCATCTGCTCTTCTCAAGCGTCTATTCCAAGACCCCCAAAAAATTACCAAATCTCAAAAAGAAAAAATGTATTGATTTTGTAGTTTTTGCACTTAGATAAGGTCCCTGAAACCCTATTCGTGATTAAAGAATAAGCTTGTTCACTGCAGCTTTCCACCATGTCCAACCTCTGGTAACTTCATCTTTCTCTAGCTCTGGTTTTCCAAGATTTTCCCATTTTTAAGGTTGTGGGTTTTGGGTTTTTACCCATGGTACAAGAACCGGGCGGGTTCTATGGATTTTGGGCCAACGGTTTGCTGGAAACCCGATGGTTTAGCTGGGTTTTTAGTGGGCTGACTGCATATTGAAAAAATAGGGTAGCTCGGACCGGACCATGGTCCGGTTCGACGGTTTCCAGATCGAACGGCCGGTCCGGTCTGAGTTTAATAACTATGGTTTTTAGTGAAGAAAAACACTTATTTTAGTAAGTGAGGGCGAAGAATAAAAAAGTAATGACAGTTGGCAAATTCAGAATATGAGATAAAAAGAGAAGTTGTGGTCAAAATGTAATTCAATGTGTGATTTTAAATGAAGTAATACTATAACAAAACTGATAGATAACTTGGACTACTTAAAATATGGAGAAATGAAAGTCCAAGTTCTCAGATGTATATTGACGATGTACATGATCATTTTAATAGTGTTTTGGTTTCGAATTGAACACAAAGAAAAGATTATTGGCAGAAGTGCTTCATTTTTTCTATGATCTTGTTGTCTACCACTTTTAACTACCCTGCATCATAAAAAATTGAATCGATACATGTACTAAATCTGATACACATAGTCAAGAAGCATAAGTAGAGCTAACACAAGCAAATACAATAAGATTCTTCTGCCCAAATGGAAGAAATCCAAACCAAGACTCAAAAGAGAATAAAATCATTACCTTGAAGCAGAATAAAGGAGTAGAGAAATACATATTGGAAGGTGGAAGTTAGGAAGGTTGAATTCGTTTCTACCATGTAACAGAGCTACTGGATGAATTCAAGGATTCATAAGAAGATATGAGCACAAGAACACAGTAACCCCAGTGGTGAATTATCTTTTCATATTCCAAGTAAAATCAACTATTCACAATTACAATTTTCCAAACAAAACAAACAATAAAGAATCAAATAAACGCAATCACAAGAAAACTAAAATAAAAATGCACTTCAAAATTGCCTTGCTATATTATAGTTTCAGCTATTCTCCTCCTCCGGCTACTTTCTCTCGTTTCTTTGTTGATAAAAGTCAAAACATGCTACCACAAAATAACCATCTAATCGTGTATTGTAGCATTTCATTACTTAAATAAATTACCAAAAATGATTTAGAAGATATTAAAAGACAGCCGCACCATCCAAGGAATGTAAAATATGTAGTGATTAATAATAAAAGAAGAAATAGATACAACAAAATAGACGAGAGAATTGAAGAAGAAGAACATATAAAAGCCCTTTTGGCCAAAGAGAAAAGAATCTTAATGTAATAGTTGGTATAAATAATCATCTTTCACTTGAAAACGTCAACGGGGAAGACATGCAAACTTTTGCTATGTGCTAGTAACTTCGAAATGAATAGATGTAAGGACCATATGACAACCTAAATAAAAACAGACCATGAAGGTCTCTAAAGAGTTACAATCCGTTACAACAACATACATAGTTTCTAATAATAGGCTTAAATAGGTATTTTTCATAGATTTTCCACTCTTCGAGGGAAAGGCAAAGGGAAAGGAAAAGGAAAAGGAAAAACTGAACCGTAACATGTGAGAGAATATACAGAAGGACAGAGCCTTTAATATAACCCATTCCTCATTAGAATAAATCGACATGAAGAAAAATGGCGTTGTTTTACCCTAATTTAAGGTAGGAAGACATCGTTTTCGAGTTAAATGTTTCATTAGCCAACGAACTTTACACTATGTCACGACTTACTCAATGAACTTTCCTAATTGTCTCGGTGGCCACTGAACTTCACCCCGTCCAACTTCATCACCCACTCCGTTTGAAACCGTTAACAGATGATCTACTTGGCTAACGGAAATACGACTTGGCCGGTTAAATCATTCCAAATCAGTTAACATTTGCCAACTCATTGCCAAATAAGCAAATCCAAACACAACACGCCACAACTTTTTTTGGAAACACGACTCTGGTAAATCTTATATGCCAAACCCAGATAAAACTTTCCCAGACCCATCCTGTGAGTATAGAATCATTTCCCCAAATCCATCTCCCTCAAGAACCCTAAACCCCCAAAAAATTCAAATCGGTGAGATTTTGGGAACTTCGACTTCGAGAAAGACGTTTGAGAGTACACATGGACGGTAATATTGAAGGTAAATTCGAGTTTTTTGGTCTGAGTGCTCTATTTTAAAATGCACGAAGCTGGAACATTCTGCCTGCATTTGATTTTACAAATTGATTATGATAGTTCCGTGTCTTAACTGATTTAAGCTTGTATTAGTAGGTTCAGTTTTTAGACACTTCCTGACCATATCTTTATCTTAAAATTAGTAGGACTTTAGAGGTCATAAGAGTTCACTGGGAGGACTTCTCAGCTGGGTATCATATTTAGCTTTTTCTTCAGTTTGCTTCTTCAATGTCCCGAACTTGATGATTGTTTATTTGTGGAAATATGTACCCTTCATATTAAATTAATGTTTTTAATGGTTATTTTGTTATCTATATTTCACCACTTGAAAGAATTAAAAATACATTTGATTGAGTTTTGTAGTCGTTCAATGTTTATTTTTGTTTTTTATACTTTGTATAATATGAAAATGATTTGATTATTGTGCAGGGTAACTTGGTGCCAGACGGGAAATTATCAAGCATCTCAGGACCACAACCCCGGGAACGAAGAAACTTTTAACTTCATTCCAACCCCGATGGTTTCTCGTGAAGCGCAATCCAGCAAAATAACATCTGGTTCAGCAGCAACAATGGCCATGCAGTCAGTTCTTTTGGATGTTCCAAAAGATGCAGTGAACTTTGACGATGCGAAATCTGCCTGCGTAAGAGATTCAAGGGCAGGAAAACGACGTCGCGCAACCAACTAAATGTTTTTGCCTTCTAGGTTTTTGGTTTTTGTTGCAACCAACTAGCTGTTGACAAAACACTGGTTTTTTTACTTTCGAAATCTTCTTTTGTCCAGTGTAAAGGAATTAGGCATGTACATTGTAAACACTGGTTTTTTTGCTTATGAAATCTTCTTTTGTCCAGTGTAAAGGAATTAGGCATGTACATTGTAAACATATTGTTCCAAATGACAGCTTTGGTATATATTTTGTATGGAATTCTATGATGTTAATCTTGAGGAATTGTATGGAATTGTATAATATTAATCTGCTTTTCATATGAATGTCTTGAGGTTCTTGAAAATGTGAAGGCTGCCCATGAATGAAAAATGAAAAATCAGATGAATCTGGTGAACCTGTTATGAACCTGATAATGGAAAATGAAAAATTGCAGGTGAATCTGCAGGTGAAAATTGAAAAATGTATGCTAATTGCAGGTGAATCTGCTGGTTTGTTGCTGAATTTGTATTTTTTCTGTGATTAAGTGGAATATGTTGTAGAATTCACACTTTGTTCTTCCCCTAATTTTTACTACAGGTCCAGAGATTCATTACCAGATCTCTGTTTTCACAATGTCAACACCACAGGTTCAGAGATTCATTTCCAATAAATTACAAACATTAATTCCAAATCCATGGGATGAACAATGAATACCAATACCAATATATTAAAAGTGCACTGTTACAATCTCACAAACTTATCAATTTGATACAAGGTTGTTTCTTTTCAACAAAGCTTCTACTGCCTCTTTTCAACAAGACAAAAATGAGTACAAAAAAATCCCCTCGCTTCAGCCCCAATCCAAGCAAATAGAGCCAAAACTCACTTCTTAACTAACAAAACTTTTCCCCTTAGAAAACCCAATTCACTGGACCACAGAGAAAAATAAACATCTGAAACACACGGCATGCCTGCATCCTCCTCAGAAAACCCAATTCACAGGACCCATGAAATAATCACCCAGCGAGCCACTAGGAATGCGGTTTTGGTGGTCGATATTGGGATCATAAGAACCCTGAATTGTGATTGTTTGATTGAAGGGATTGATCAAAATCATATCGTCTCTGTTCCTATTATTATCTCTATCGCTCACCCTGATATCACTCTCGGAATTTATTGATTCGGACATCATTCCAGCTCGAATACCTTGGAGGAGCTGCAGAATTGTAGCTGAGTTTCTTCTCCTCCTCCTCGTTATTGACTCCATTTATCGATCAAGCTCCATCCCCACCTCGTGGCAGAGGCCATTTCTTCCACAAATCCACTTTAACAGATGGGGTATTCTATCATCTCGACCTCCAGAATAGGATTCACCATCTGTGAACACGTGACACCAATATCTTGATGCTTCTTCTTCATCCATTTTCTTATCCTTTAATTATGTTTTCTATTCCTTCTTTATCCTGCTTCACAGCAAACAACATTCTCAAGTCAATCAACAATGGAACAAAGATCAAGGATTTCCAGAAGACAGGCCAATTAATTAATTGAAGCTCTAATTCGAAAGTTTCTTTCATTTTTTTTTTCAGATCTAATTTGGGTTTTTACAAACCATGGAATAAATCAAATTGTAAATACAAGAAACAAAAACCCAAAACTTTCGGTAGAACAGAACATACCGTCTCTTAATCTTTCTCTTCATACCGTCTCTTCATCAATAACACAATATTCCGCAGTCAGGTCAGGGATACATTTTCGTTCACATTAAGCATTTGGGAGAAATAGATTTCACACTTTTAAGGGCTCGATTTGGGGGAGAATTGATTTGGGGGGAATGGGTTTCACGATTAAGGGTTCGATCTGGAGATATGGATTTGGAGAAAATGGATTCACGCTCACGATTAAGGCTCTGTGTTTCTCTAATTTGTAAAGCCTTGTTTGGATTCTTCTTTACTGATGTGGAAGCTGATTTGGCAAACTCTTACCACTTGGAAGGATTTAACTTGCCATGTCATTTTTTCCGTTAACCACATCAGCATGTCTATTAACGGTTTTCATCCGGTGAGTGATGGAGTTGGACGGAACAAAGTTCAGTGGCCAATGAGACAATTAATGAAGTTCAGTGAGTAAGTCGTGACATAATATAAAGTTCAGTGACCAATGAAACATTTAACTCCATCGTTTTCCTGTCGAAGGGAAAAAATTTAAGAAAAAAAGAATTAAAACTAAATTCAAGTAAAAGAAAGTATTTAGATCAAAGCAAACCAAGGTTAATTCAAATATGCTTTTCTAACCTCTCCTTCATCGTCCAAAACATACACGTCTCCATGCTCAAAAGGAGTTACTTCATTTGTTTCCGAGCCAGGTTCAATATAACCTTCAGATATGGATGAGCAAACAAATTGCTACAACAAAGCAATTTTGCCATTAGATGTCAAGTATGATTACATTTCTTTAGAAATTGATGAAGAAAAATCATTGATTACGAATAAGATTTAAAATTTAGTGAATTAACACACACAGTTGAAGCATAAGTGAAATAACGAGGTTCGACCCAACTAACACCTAGAGGGGGGGGGGGCTGAATAGGTGTTTGTGCGGAATTAAAGATTATATTCGATCTTACGTGCGGGATTATACAATTAAAAGCAACAAGTCACTTTTTAATTATTTGTAGATGGTTAAACAGACAGTCCAATTATCCTAAGTTGAATTGCCGCAATTTGTAATAAGAAAGCAATATATAACACCAATATTGATGATAGAGAAATTCAACTGAATAAAAACTTCAGGACCAAACCAATTACCTCAACTATAAACGAATCAATTTACAGTACTATCAGACACGACTAATTCTAGTGCTTTCTTATCTCCCGACTGTAATTACCAAAGCCTTCATGGATTACGTGCTCTTGCAACAACCCCAACCTTCTGAATTCGTCTATCTCCTGTGGATTAATGAGAAATCCTTGTTCTTCAATGACCAGACACTCTGGTCACCTTTCTTGATCTTCAGAACTCTCAAAGATGCTGTGGACGTATGTGTTTTGGTGTTTGGTTTATGTGACAATAATGTTTTTCTAAGTAATGATCAAATCAAAATAATGGTTGAACCCAATGCATGATGTAGAATGATATGGATGATGAAAAACCTTGTTTCTCTCAATGTTCAACCTATAATTTTCTTATGAATGGCGTCCATATATATAGTAGAGAGTTTTTGGATTGTATGGGCTGGATAAAAGTCTTGAAAAACGCGAATTAGGTTTTTTCAAATAACAATGTCACTCGAGCGAGGGCTCAACGACAACGAGCGACTGTGTCTCGCTCAAACGAAGTCCAGGTAATAGGCGGGCGATGTAGCTTCCGTTTTACCGCTCGAGCAACAGTTGGGAAATAGGCTAGCGAAATTATGACGATGTTTACTCCTTTGTTCCATACTCGAACCCTAAGACTTCTAACTTAATACTTGACCCTTTGACTTTTAAAACTCTTTTACAATAATAGTTTTGTCAAAAGATTGCCAACAACTTCAAATCCTAACAAACTCCCCATTTGACATTCTATGACAAAACATATATTAAAAATCAAATAGATTTAATCTAATCTACCGAAATCCAACTGACACGTCTAAAGTTTACGTTTCTTTGTTCAAGCATGTTTCCTGAAATCAAAAACTCAAATACCAAATATAAAAGCACGCGATACAGTAAATATAGCAATATAGTCACATGATCATGAATACGCATGCTAGAATGAAAGGTAATACTAATGTCAATCAAAACACCAACCGAAACATTAATATTACAAAACATAAAAAACTCAAACAACTATACATTATGATATGGAATACATTGAAACTAATCTCCCCTTACTACAAACTCTAATCAATTAGTCATTTAGCTTTCCCTAACATGCAGTTCATTTATTAGTGATAAATGATATTCACACTCCCCCTTTTGGTCACAAATGACGAAGGGATCAATATAGTTTTTTTTAACATCAATATACAATAACTCAAAATATGAAGTTGAAAGCACGCACATGCATAATCAATGATTAGTAAACTTTTCCACATACACAGTTCAAGTTAATATGGAGTAAATTATATAAGCAACTCACGTGTGTAAAGTGTCACTAATCATTTGTAAGTAGGACTTCAAACCTTAATTTTGTGAGAATGGACATGCTAAACGTCACTATCAATAAGTGTATTCCCATACTTATGAAAATAAAACCATTTAAAGCACATTATGACCTTAAAACAAGAAGCTCATTTATAGATAAATTATTATATTCTCCCCCTAATGTGAGTATATTTTACTTTTCATATTTTTAAAAATATTTAAGCTCATCATATATTATTATTATTATTATTATTATTCTTATTATTGTTTACATCTTAAGCGCAAGTCATTCTCCATTAAGAGACTAAGATGACCTATATAGCGATTCTTAGGCCGGTTAACCCAAATAAGTTGATCATAGACACCAGGTTATGAGAAACCTCGTAAACTTAATTGTTCGAGTCAAATAGGCTCCGAAGAAGAATATAAGATATTGAGTTTTTTTAATTACCGGGGACAAACTTGAGCTTATGTCTAATAAATAAGGTCAGTTCATGTTCAAAATCACCTTACAAACATGTGACTGTCATCCTAAATATCACACACGCAGTAAAGTTCCACTAACAATATCATAGTATGTGCAGTGCAGATGATACATGAAAACACATATACTAAGTACTCCATAATAACCTAAACAAGTAGTGAAAACTATATTATAGCTCAATAATTAGACTCATACTTGATCACAACAACAAATTCTATATCATGCTGCAAAAACAATTTCCCCATTTTCTCCAATTTTACATTTTTCTAAAAAAAAAAAAATCAAACAATTTAAAAGCAAAATAACAAAAACAAAAAAACAAAAAAAATTTCAACGGTTAGCTTACTCAGATTTTTGGTAGAATCCTGAAGGTCTGATTTGAGTTTCCCTCTCTCTATCTCAAGTTCATTAACCTTCTTCAATATGGCTTTATTGACCTTCTTTATCTTAAAACTCTCTTCAAATAATTTTTGATACACCTCACCAATCTCATTCTCATCTTTAGAATCTTCCTTAGATGGCTCACCACTATCTACATCCTCAGCCTTGTCGCTCCCTTATCAGATCCAATCCTTATTCTAGCAATACAAGAAATATATTTCCCACTTTCCTCACGTGTGGATTTCTCACTCTGATTGTCCGAGCTAGACTCATCATCAGTGAGAGTAGCTTTCATAGCCCTATCCGGATATCTCTTATTGCTATGGCACTCATTCCTAATATGGCCAAAACCTCGACAATTATGGTGTCTTACTGATTTAGAACTCTTCCTAGACTCACTAGGACCACTTCTAAGCTTCTATTGAGGTTTCTTTTTATTCCTGAATATTTTTCAAATTTTTTTAGCAAAGTGAGCCAACTCCTTTTCATTAGGAGAATCTGAATCCGAGAATTCTCTATGACTATTTTTCACAATGTTTAAGGCTAAAAACTTATTGTTTGTGGGTTTAGCTAAAGTCAGTTCATAAGTTTGGAAAAATCCAACCGATCTTCCACCTTAATAGAGTCTATATCCTTACTCTCCTCAATAGCTATAATTTTAGGCCTAAATCGTTCGGGTAAGGTATAAGGATTTTTCCAACAATTTTAGGCTCAGAGATTCTCTCACATAGGTTGAAACTAAAATTCACTATGTCGTTTAAGTTCGCATAAAAATCATCAAAAAATTCATTTTCCTTCATCCTTATTTCTTCAAACCTAGTGTTTAACATCTGCGATTTTGAGTTCTTAAATGCCTGAGTTCCCTCATGTGTGGTTTGTAGAATAGTCTAAACATCTTTGGCTACCTCACACATTGACACTCATCTAAACTCTTCCAGGGATACTGTCATAAATAGGACATGTAAGGTTTTGTTATTCCAGTTACACTCAACTAAGTTCGCTCTAGTCCATTTAGCAATGATAGTGGGGATTACTTCCTTATTAACAGAAGAACTAGGTGCAACCCAACCATTTACAACACTTAGCCAGATACGCCCATCCATAGATTTAAAAAAAAAAAAATTCTCATTCTAACCTTCCAGCAGGCATAATTATTACCATCAAAATATGGCGAGACAGATAATGAATTACATATCTAGAAATCTAAAGTCAGGATTCGAATTTAGGCTTTGATACCAATTGAAATAATTAGGTTCAACCCAACTAACACTTAGAGGGGGATGAATAGGTGTTTATGCAGAATTAATGATTATGTTCGACCTTACGTGCGGAATTATACAATTAAAAGCAACAAATCACTTTTTAATTATTTTTAGGTGGTTAAACAACCAGCCCAATTATCCTAAGTTGAATTGTCGCAGTTTGTAATAAGAAAACAATAAATAACACCAATATTGATGATGGAGAAACCTAACTAGGTAAGAATTTTGAGACTAATCTAGTTACCTTCACTATAAACGAATCAACTTATAGTAGTATCAGACTCGACTAATTCTAGTGCTTTCATCAAAGCCCTTTTGGATTGTGTACTCCTACATCAACTCTCGGCCTTCTGAATTCGTCTATCTCCTATAGATTAATGAGAACTCCTTGTTCTCCAACGACCAGACACTTCGTCACCTTCTTTGATCTTCAAAACTTTGACAAATGTTGTGGAAGTATGTGTTTTGGTGTTTGGTTTATGTAACGATGATGTTTTTCTAAGCAATTATCAAATCAAAATAATGGTTGAACTCAATGAATGATGTAGAATGATATGGAGTATGAAAAACCTTATTTTTCTCAATGTTCAACCTATAATTTTCGTATGAGTGGCGTCCATATATATATAGTAAAGAGATTTTGGGTAGTATGGACCGGATAAAAGCCTTGAAAAATGTGAATTAGGTTTTTCTAAAAAACACTGTTGCTCGAGCGAAATCTTAGTGACAGGCGAGCGACGGTGTTTCGCTCGAGCAAAGTTCGGGCGACGTAGCTTCTATATTTACCGCTCGAGCAACAGTTGAGCGATATGCTGGTGAAGTTGTGGCGACGTTTACTCCTTTGTTCCATACTTGAACCCTCGGACTTCTAACCTACTACTTGACCCTTTAACTTTTAAAAACTCTGTTACAAAAATAGTTTTGTCAAAAGATTGCCAACAACTTCAAATCCTAACAAGAAGCACGTGCTAACAGCAACTTAAATTTCTAGTAAGTCTAGCTATTTCGTAAACAAATTTGAAGACTTTTTTATTATAAACTTGCATGGCTTGGGGGTATATGCTTTCTACTTAGAAGATCTGGCAACATGGTTCCAAATCTGTAAATTACACTTTTTGGGGTCATTGTTCCTGCCAAACATTGGAGACAAATTACCAAAAGTTAAATTTAGAGCTTGTTTGGTACAGCTCAAAATTCAATTAAAATTGAAAATATAGTCGTTATTGGATCTCACTCGTCTAATAAAAATCAACAATAAAACTAGTTTTTCAATTTTAATCTCTACCGAACACGTCCTTAAATAACTGTGTATATAATACCTTTTTTTATATTTTTATATTGGATCTCACTCGTCAAGATCGACTTCTCATTGGCCGTGGATTTAGATTGCGAACCAATCATTCCACCTGATGAGAGTTCAATAATTGAAGAAGAGCAAAAAATGAGTGAAGATTTAATCA
>CAIGRF010104587.1:0-11476 GCA_903798235.1 Fraxinus ornus | reverse complement strand
AGATTCGGAATACCACACTCCATTGTGACTGACAATGGAAAACAATTTGACAACCGCCGTTTCACTAATTTTTGCGAAGAGTTCAGCATCTGGAAACACTTTTCTACGCCAAATCATCCTTAAGCTAATAGTCAAGTTGAAGCAATTAATAAGATCATCAAGCATACTCTGAAAGCTAAACTTGATGTTCTTAAGGAAGGATGGGCAGAGGAACACCCCAGTGTGTTATAGTCTTACCGCACTACATCTAGGAATAGCACCGAAAAAACCCCATTTTCTTTAGCCTTTGGAGTGGAAGTTGTCATCCCTCTTGAGATAGGGATCCCCTCTACTTGAATGATGACATATTGTGAGAAAGGGAATGAACAAGTGTTACGAGGATAGTTGGACTTGATAGAGGAAAAAAGGAATGAGGCTGATATTAGGAATGCATTATATAAACAACGCAATGCAAAGTATTACAATCAAAAGATCAAGAAACGAGAATTCGAGGTGGGCAACCTCGTATTAAGAAAAGTCTTTTTAGAAACAAGGGAACTCAATTCTGGGTCCTTGGGACCAAACTAGGAAGGTCCTTACAAAGTGACCAAAGTACTACTTAAAGGAGCTTATGAATTGTAAGATATGGAAGGAAGACCTCTATTGCATCCTTGGAATGCAGAGTACCTCAAAAAATATTATCAGTAAAATGACGGTTATTCTTTGTAATGTACTTTATTTATGATAAAAATATATGCTTCTAAATTGTAGGATTGTTAGCACAACTACTTAAGCCCTGCTCATGAGTAGGCCGAGCTAATGTTGTATATGCTGCAATGCTTAGTAGAAATTCCTGTAAGGAATTGCCTAAGCCTTGCTCATGAGCATGCCGAGCTAAGGTTGCTTGTGCTGCAACACTTAATAGGAATTGTAAGCCCTACTCATGAACAAGCCGAGCTAAAGTTGCATATGGTGCAACACTTAGCAGGAATTGCAAGCCCTACTCATGAGCAGGCTGAGCTAAGGTTGCATGTGCTGCAACACTTAGCAGGAATTGCAAAGCCTTGCTCATGAGCAGACCGAGCTAAGGTTGCATGTGATGCAACACTTAGCAGGAATTGCAAGCCCTGCCCATGAACAGGTCGAGCTAAGGTTGTATGTGCTGCAACATTTAGTAGAAATTCCTATAAAAACCTAAGTCTTGCTCGTAAGCAAGTAGAACTAAGGTTGTATGGGTTGAGAAAATTTTTTATGAAGAGATATCCACAATGAAAACTAATGTCACATACAAACATTTAAAGAAAGGAATTACTCCTGAAGTAAAAACATTTAAAGAGCAAATTGAAATTCTATTCATTGAAATCAAGAGATTACAAAAGATTCCTAAGAAATTCTTAAAAATCTAAGTACAAGAAGGAAACTATGGGGCTGGGGGTCTTGGAGATGAACGTAAATGTGAGTTGCATCATCCTCAGCTGGAGTGATCCGAACTTCAGCTGCTTTGGATAACTGCTCTAATTCTACATGTTGCTCTTTATACTCCTCCGCCAAGAAAGCAGTATCCCAATCTGGCCACTCCATACTAATGTACCTGATAATTTTCTCCAAGGCCAGCACATACGTATCCTAAGCCAGAGCATCGAACTCAGGGAAAGCCCTCCAATCCTCCATTGTTTTGGAGGCCTTCAGCTCTGCGTCCTTCACCCTTTTCACCGCTGCTGTTGCTCGAGCTGTTGCTTCATCATCTCTCTTCTTTTCACTCTCAACTCAGGCATTAGCTTTCTCTCCCCCCCCCCCCTCATCTTCTCTCCCTCCACGTTCACAGAGCTTAGACTTCATCTATAAGCTTCAGCTCTGTAGTAAGGCAGGCATTAAGTTAGTCCCCATTATGTTCGGACTATCTTCATAGTTTTTCTCCTTCTCAGCAAAGATCGCCTTTTTCGCCTCTACTTTCTCAAAAAGAACATTGGTATGATCCCTTAACTTGAGCATCTTGTCGAGCTCAACCTTAACCTGAAGAATGAAAAATGGTGTGTTAAAAGTCGTGATAAAGATAATAAAGATATGATATTAAAAATTCAAGAGTTTTACTTTCTGTGTGACAGACATCATGTGAAGGATCGGCTTATGGTTGTAGAGCTGAGCTGAGATGATATTTTCCCTGATAGGCATCTCAGTTAGGAACTGTTGCTCCCTCTCGTTCCAACTCCTAGTCAAGAGGGTAGCAGATTCCCTCAAAAGGGACGTTAGTGCAGCAATTGTTTCCCTTACCGGAGAGGGAACTCGGAGAAAGTCCAAGAAAATTTTAGGTCGTCACCCCACTAGACCCTCCACATCTGGCCTCTGCAAATCAGGGCATCCCTCCTAGGACCTCGAAGAAGAGGCCGTGGCCATGGTAGGAATTGCCAAAGGTATTGTCTGAGGAGAACTTGAGGGAGCTGGAGGAGATGGCATAGCTGGCCATTTCGTAGAATGGTGCCTTTTCAATGGCTTCTCCGTTTCAAATTCAGAATTGACCTTTTCAAGTAGGTCGGTGACCTCGGTAGCAGCTACCTTTCTTTTTGACTTAGCACCCTCAACTACTACACAAGTTGATAAAGGTGTTAGTTCCAAAGATCTAAGTAAAAAGAAGTAATATAATAATAATAATAATAATAATAATAATGAAGTCAATATAGAATTGACTTACGAAAAGAAGTAGCATTACAACTAGATGACGAGGTCGGCGGCAGTGTCCGAAATAAGCTCGTCGGAACAAGTCTGCGCCTGAAATTACAAACTTGCAAGACCTCTGCCTATTAGAGAGAGCTCAGATGGAATCAGCTTGTCCTTGGATAGACGAGCTCAGATGGCAAGGTTTGTAAATTACAAAAAGGGTAAAGAAAGGTTAAGAGAATAATTTTAATATGAAAGACCTGAATTAGAAAAAAAAGAAGTTACTACTTACAGAAAGGGTGATAAAGAGTAAGGACTATGTCCTCTCTATCCACCTCGACAAGATGGAACTGCCAGTCCCCTAGGACAAAGAAGAACTTCTCATTCCATCCTTTAATTGAGGAAGGGGTATCTAAAATTAATGGGCCCCTTGTCCTAGGTCTAACGCTAGTGTACCACCATCATTTGTTCTTCCCATCCTCTTTAAAAGTAAATAGGAAATTGAACTGGGACACGTTTAGTTCAAGGTGACCTAACTACTTCCACAGAATTAAGGTCGCAATCAGGGTTCTCCACCCATTTGAACAAATTTGAGTAGGGGCTATTCCCCACGAAGAAAAGAATTGGCGAATGATCTTTGGGAAATGAAGTCTCAACCCAACTTGAAAGATTGTCGAGTTGAGGACCACACACCCTAATGGAGGAACGTTAGCTCAGTCGGAAGAGGATGGGATCACTAGTTCTACAGTACTAGGTATTCTATACTTAGCTCTTATACTAGCTAATGCTTCCCCCTGTAATCACCAACCTATAGGAATCTGCCCCCTATTCCTTATTCATATCTTTGTTACCCCCATGTGACATCTCTTCTCTCATCTTTCGTCATTTTCCCATACTGTTGGGAGAGTTGGATGGTTGAGGATAAACAAAATTTATAGGGATGTGAGTTAATAAAAATAAATGGGAAGGAATTTTTCGAGAGAGCAAAAATCTGGAAATTCAGTATGCGAAAGTGAGAAATGAAGAGGGGCAACGTCATTTAAAGGAAGGAATGTTAAAGGACAGAATTTAGATCGTCCAAATAAAAAATAAAAAATAAATAAATGGTTGGATTCAATTGATGTTTCATTTAAAGCTTCTGGGAGAAAGAACCCTTTGTGCCTTACAACTCATGCACAAGTTACGGAGTGACACATGCCCTTAAACATTTATTGAAATGATTACAGAGATTAGGAATTGTACTAGTTGAGGTCAGTCCCTCCTCTAGGTCAGCACTAACCTGGGGGGTAACTGTTGGCATCCGACCTACGATGTCAATTAAGTTCGGATTATTATAGAAGAAGAGTAGGTTATAACGTGAGGTCGGCTCGGTTGTTAACATCCGAGGTCGATTATTAAGGTCAGATCAGCTGTTGTTTTGCCTGCACGAGAAGTTTGTATTGTTTATCGAGATTAAAGAAACATAATGATTGAAAATCACTGTCGAAATATGTAGATATGCAATCATCTAAATGCACATATAAAGTTCTGATGTCAGCACCCACATAATCCACCAATCAAATGACTAAGCTCTCTTCACTAAGTAATTCATTTATTACTAGGAACCACCTGCAGGATTAATCCATAATGATATGATAATCCGAGCTTGGCATCCAATCTAATCAGACCAACAAATGTACTTCTTTAGCTCAGAATTACAGCTGACAAGACATGGAAGGCAGAGTGCATGCATATTTTCTGCTATAAATAGAAAATGGAAGCTAAAAGGAAGGAGGAGGATTCATATTGCAACTTTCTTTATACTACTTAATCATATTTCAAATATCTCCTATAAGAAAGAAAAAACCATAATTGTTGTTGTAAAGAGAAATATTGTAATCCTTCATCACCAAGAAAAACTTTACTTTTCATTAAGTTGGCTTGACTATTTGTCCATACAAATTTCAACGTCAACATGACTTTAGCTTATTAATTTTTTATTTAAAAAAACATTTCATTTANTTACAATAATATTCTTATTAAATTATTTGATAATCGATTGGGAGATTACAGCGACCGTCATCAATCTTAACTCACTTATGCACTTTCGTCTCCAATCATTTTTTGGACAACTAGATCATCAATCGCCTTTAAGCAAGGGTCTTGCCTCTACATCAACTCAGCTTTATCAAAAGCTGTCTAAGCCCCTGTTTGTCCCACATTATTTTTTCATTATCATTCTTCTACTCATTTTTAATCACACATTCTTCAATAAAATAATATTTTCCATAACATCAATAACTTTTCCTTCTTTTTCAACCACATATTTTTCATCATATCACTTCAAAAAAATGCATTCTCTCATTTTAATGTGCACCAAACACACTATAAGTAAGGGTTTCAACTCTACATCACTTACATCACATAAGCTGCCACAAAAGGTCTTCACACACCATCAACATCGTAAGTTCACACGCTATATAAATATCCATAATTTTGACTTGTGGGACTATTGTGTTACGTTATCTTTTCACAGCTAAAAGTAACCACAACAGCACATCTTCAAACAACACAAGTACTGTATACCGAGCATCACTTTTCTATTACAAAATGCTGCATACGGGTAATGAACTTCAACCTAAAATTTCATGCATTATATAAATATTTATATTAAACTTGGGGATTATTGTTACGTCTCATCCAACGAGATTTTAAGAAATGGTAAAGTGAAGCCACGTAATGAGCAAACCTAGGCCCGTGCTCTATATCACCACCCTACCTGACTTATCTGAGGCCCTTAAGTAGTCGAAGTGGTGCACTTCATCGAACCCTCATGTAGATCGAACACTACGTGGACGAATTGAGGTGGTCGACATGCTGCAGCACCAATCCGAAACGAATAGGCTTCAACATATGATGCACCTCCTCTAGAAGATATTCCATATAAGATCATTTATGATTCATGGATGTGATATCTCTGCATCAGCCATTTTATCGAGTCAACTTGTGAGTCTACTCTTCAAATTCCAACCTAGGCCAAGGGTGGCTACTTTTCAAAGTCATTTAATGCCCTGAGCTTAGTATGGATGAAATGACACTATGACAATGGTAATTATTCTACCTCTTCTATTATAAAAGCTTACACTTGGTGCTAATTGAAAATAATGCGATTTTACACACTCAAGTAATATTGTTCTATCTCATTTTACTTTCTATTAACCGACGATGCCCGAACATTATTGTGGCTCATGTCTTCTACACATTCCACACTCAAATATATCTATACAAGTTGACTAATTTGATCGTTGGAGTGCTCACGATCGCCTCCCCTACCTCCACCAATGGCATGTACTTTTAGAGATTTGTCTAAGTGTGCAAGAGCCATACACGTAAGTGGAGCTGAAATATGTTGGCTACATCATTCATGCACAAAACAAGGTCAACAACCTTTTTAGAAGCCATGACCCAGTCGAAGAGTGGAATTTATGGAAAAAGAAGAGCTAAATTGAATGCTACTTGTAGATGCTCAAGTTCTACTAGTTAAATGGAAATGGGAATTTTTTTTTTTAGGGCAGAAGTTGTGTAATTTAGGTCTGCTTGATTAATGAAATTTATGCAACGGCGTTCTAACGGTTTGGGGAACAGGCATGGAGAATGTGATGACTTTTTGGACTATGAAATAGAGGAATGGGTGTGATGGATGATTCAATGGCAGGCAAACTTGTGGTCGTCGAAATCTGGTTATTGTGTATATAGTATAGCGGCAGCGTGGTGCAGGCAGTTGGGGAAGACCACAGAGTTGCTAGGGTCCCGTTTAGATAAGACAGCGATGGCTTCCGTAGAAATGAAAACCCGAACGTAGAAGAAAAGATTTTCAGATCTAAGAAGAAAGAGAAAGTCAAGGCAGGAAATGATAATAAATAACTATTCTAGAAACCAAAAGAGCACTATAATATTTCTCATAGCTCTCCACCCAAAAAACCAATGGTTGAGCCAACCAAGATTTTTCTGGCTTGTTAGTTAAAAAAAACCTAGCTTATGAGCCAACCAATTAAATCTGGCTTGTGAACCCCCTCTTTTACTTTTAGTTACATACAGTACCAAGAGTTCTAGATGCCCACCTTTAGCTTGTATCTCATTCCTATATTTATTATCCATCAATTCTCAAAGTTTTTTAAGAAAATATCAGCGATTTGGGGAAGTGGCGTGGAGAAGGTGATGGGTTTTGGATTAGGAAATAGAGGAATGGGTGTGATGGATGATTTAATGGCAGGCAAACTTGTGGTCGTCGAAATCTGGTTATTTTGTATATAGTATAGCGGCAGCGTGGTGCAGGCGGTTGGGGAAGACCACGGAGTTGCTAGGGTCCCGTTTAGATAAGACAGCGATGGCTTTCGTAGAAATGAAAACCCGAACGTAGAAGAAAAGATTTTCAGATCTAAGAAGAAAGAGAAAGGCAAGGCAGGAAATGATAATAAATGACTATTCTAGAAACCAAAAGAGCACTATAATATTTCCCATAGCTCTCCACCCAAAAAACCAATGGTTGAGCCAACCAAGATTTTTCTGGCTTGTTAGTTAAAAAAAAACTAGCTTATGAGCCAACCAATTAAATCTGGCTTGTGAACAGTACACGACATCCCCCTCTTTTACTTTTAGTTACATACAGTACCAAGAGTTCTAGATGCCCACCTTTAGCTTGTATCTCATTCCTATATTTATTATCCATCAGTTCTCAAAGTTTTTTAAGAAAATAAAATTGCACGTTGTGAATATTTCAACTTATAATTTCCTATATGAATTTTTTTACTCATAATTGATATTTTACTTATACGCAAGTTTTTTACATATAAGTTAATATTTAACTTAAAAGTTAAATTAAGTTAAATATTTAATTAAAATTTTAAGTTAGTATTTTGTATTTAAAAAAAAAAACAAAATAATTATAAGGTATTTTGTACGTTTAAGTAAGTTTTTACTTATAAGTCACTTTTATATTTTATAAGTGATTTTTTGTCTTATTAGTAGTATTTTTTTTTTATAAACAATTTTCATAAGTGATTTTTTATTTTATAAGCAATATATATTTTTTAAATTATAAAGTATTTTTTTGCTTATAAGTAAATTTTTTAGTTAATATATTTTATTTACAAGTTAGTTTTGAACAAAACTTGCTGGCTGAAAATAATTATTTTATAGAGAATAAAATTAAAAGAGAATATGAGGTTCAATCAAAACTCATTAATTTGGTAAATTGAGAGAACCAATAAAAATTATACTACACCGATTTTGAATTGTTTAAAATCAATGCTTAAAAAATAGCACGTACTGTCCCTCATAGATGGTGTCATTCAAAATTGGTCCAAATCAATGGAAAAAACTATAAATGTCCTTAATATGGTCAAACAACTTTCCTTAAAATATCCCCTATTTGGTACCGATTAAAATTTAGTTTTTAATTTAGTCAAAGTCAACAATTGATTTTAACCACATACTTCATAGATACTACGACTTTTCACCACACATTTCATCAACTTTTATCAAAATTTACAAAAAAAATATGATTTTAATCCCTACCAAACATGAGTTAAATTCGTTCTTATCCTATTCTAGTTAATCCTTACTTCCCTTTAATGACCATATATGTTGGTGCCACTCAACCAACTATTTGAAACATAATTTAATTTTATTTCATTCAAATAAAAAATGTGTTAAGTTTGTGATCCAGATTCATATAGGTTTTGCGCAGTTTAGTGTATTAGACCTTGAAGACGTTTAAAAAGGGTTGATGGAGGAAAAAAAGGGATTGATGGCATTATCCTACTGCTAGCTGGACAAAATGAAATGTTCAGCAACGAGCTTCCGCTCACCTACCGCTCGATTGGAGCTCGAGTGTCACACCATTTCGGGGTTTTTCTTGTTTTGTTTATTTTACGCATTTTTTGACCTAGTTTTCGTCTTCAGGGCTACTATTAAAGTTTGACATGTAGCCCTATATATGTTTGATTTTTCTTTATAGTTAGGCTTTGCCTCATGATTACTGCAAGTTAGAATTGTAGAATCACGATATTATTATAATTTCTTTTTCCATTATTAGTGAATAAAGTCTAATTCATCTGCCAATTAAATTCTTGTTACTGTGTTTTTTGTTGTTTATGGTCAATATTTTATATCGTGTCATATACTTTGTCACGTCCTTAACAAGTGGTATCAGATATTTGGTTTGATTTGTTCAAGGATTTTGTTCTCGATGGTAACCATGAAGTATGACATTTCGCTTTTGGATTACAGCCTATATTCTTGTTGTGGCAGGTGAAGATGCGAGCAGTACTAGTTCAGATGGATTCGGTTTATGCGTCGTTAGAATTTGGCAAGATGCCCAAAACTAGACAACAGAGGAAAAAAACGTAAAGATTGGAAGGAACTTTTACAAATTTATCTTTATCTTTCGAATAATATTCTTTAGGAGGTTTTGAAGGAAAAAACTGCATATGCGTTATGGTAGAAATTGGACCAATTTTGCATGACTGAGAGTTTAACTAGCAAATTGCACCTGAAACGGTGTTTGTATTCTCATCGCACAACAAAAGACGGATTTTTGGAAGATCACTTGACTTTTTTTTAAAGAAATACTCACTAATTTGAAGACTTTAGAGGTAAAGTATGATGAATAAGATTTGGCCTTAATTCTTTCTGTTCACTGTCCGTTCGTTTACATTATTTAGAGGCACAATTTTGTATAGTCGCGATACTCTCATCATTGAAGATGTACATGATACTTTGTTTCATATGAGAGATGGAGAAAGCCTCATGGTTGTTACGAAAGGGAGGTCGAAATCTAATTTTCAATAATCAAGTTTGTTTTTATTGCAAGAAGAAAGGATATGTTAAGAAGGATTACAACAAGTTGCAGAATAAAGATAGGTTGGATGCAAATCAAAAGGAAATGCAACTAAATACTTCAAGTGAAGCCGATGTCGCAAAGGACTATTTGAATAATGGAAATGTGTTGGCTATTTTTTACAGAGATTCTATACCTACGAGGATTGGATTTTTTATTCAAATTGTGATTTTCATATGTATCCCAATCGGGATTTTTTTTTTCAACATATAAAACAATTTCGAAAGGTTTTGTAGTCATGAGAAACAATGCACCTTATCAAGTAGGTAGCTGGTAATGATAGAGTCATACTTAAGCTGGTGGGTAGGATAGTTAGAACACTTGATCAAGTTCAACATGTTCCAAATTTGAAGAAAAATCTCATCTTGTTGGTTAATCTTGATTCAAAAGGTATAAGTTATTTGATAGAGGAGGAGCTTTGAAGGTTGCTAAAGTGTTCGTGTTGTATTGGAGAGGCAAAAAAAAGTCACAATTATACGTCTTGAAGGGTTGTCTAGAATCCGTGAAGAACAATCAACAAAGACCGTGGTGGATATTCAGTTTAGTACAGTACCATGGGAATTTAGTTTGGAGTCCATGTTAAAGAATACAGCTCAGTCAAGTTCAGAGGATATGGGTAATGTCGCTTTGCCACCATCATATGCAATGTCACATTATTCAATTGTTAGAGACAGGCCCATTGGAAAAGATATTAGGAAGCTGATTTTGCTGCCCATGCTATAAGTGTATTTAAAGGTGTTCAGTCTAGGAAGTGGCCTTTTGCAAAAGCATTTTGGCCTTGTTTAATTGCAACGAATTACATGGAAAATGTCACATTCGAGGAAAACGAATTCTACTTTGACCGTTTGATTGCAACGTGAAAATGGAAATCGAATTTCAAGGTACAATCACTATAAGTTGCATTTTCTTTGTTTTCATGGAAAACGAATTCTATTGGTTTGATGGATTTTTATTTTCCAACTAACATGGAATTGAAATTCCTTTCCACATTTACCTATCAAATGGACCCTTAGTGTTAATTTTGCTTCAAGGTATATTACAACCATGTTTGATAAATTTTATATCATTTGTGATTTATGGGAACCCAAGACAATTTTGTAGAGCAGTATTTGGATTCATTTATCCTAATTGGATATTGTGGAAGACGTGGAGAATTCTTGGTTTGTTGGAAAAGTTAGTTTAGTTCATGTTGAAGAGTTCAGTTAACTCATTGTAGTTGAGTTTTATTTTTCTCCGGTGAAGAAATTTTTGAACTTTGTTTATTGTAATGGAATTTGTGCCAATGTAGAGGTTGTTGGGTTTGTGACCTAAATTCATCTTGGGTTTGCATGGTTTGATGTATTGGGCCTTGAACACATCTAAATAGGATACATGGAGGAAAAATGGATTGACGGTACTAGCCTACAACTAGCTGCCGCCTGCCTACTGCTCGCTTGGTGCTCAAGCGACTATCAGGGCTCTCTAGCACCACGCCATTCAGGGTTTTTTTTTATTTTGTTTATTACACACGTTTTTTAACCTACTTTTCATCTTTCGGGCTATTACTAGGGTTTGACATGTATCCCTATATATAGTTGGCTTCTCTTCATAGTTAGAACGGTGTTTTATCTCATGATTTCTGCAAGTTAGAAATATGTTGGAGCACAATATTATCGTAATTTTTTTTTTCATTATTAGTAAATAAAATTAACAATTTCTCTGCCAATTAAATTCTTGTTCTTACTTCTTCTTGTTTGCGATCAATAATTCATATCGTGTCGTATACCTCGTCCCGCCCCCAACAAGATAACCATAGATAGCTTTATAATCATTGAAGTTGTATTCTTAACATAGCAATCAAACATTGATATTTTCACACTAGAATGAAAATTATATATTTACCTTCACACAATACATGGAGGAAAAATGGATTGACGGTACTAGCCTACAACTAGCTGTCGCCTGCCTACTGCTCGCTTGGTG